>APFE031067818.1:0-12422 GCA_000404065.3 Pinus taeda | reverse complement strand
TCATCCAAACAGACTCCAGCCTTGCATGTCGACTTAAGAAATCTCTTTATGGTCTCAAGCAAGCTCCTCGGGCTTGGTATGCCAAAATGGATAGCTTTCTTTTAGAATCTGGCTTTTCTAGGTGTTATTCTGACAATACTGTCTACACCAAGAAAGTGGGCAACTCTCTTATCATCCTTGTTCTTTATTTTGATGATCTTATTCTTACTGGTAGTGATCCCAACCTTATAAACCATGTGAAGTCCAGCCTTAAAAAGAAATTTGAAATGACAGACTTAGGACACTTACACTATTTTCTCGGTCTTCAAGTCTTGCAATCCAAGAGGGTATTTCCCTTTCCCAGTCCAAGTATGCTTGTGATATTCTTCGTCATTTTCACATGGAAGAATGTAAGCCAGCCCCTTCTCCCTTTCAGTCTGGAGTCAAACTTTCAGTCTCTTGTACTTCTCCTGAAGTTGATGCTACCGTATACCGTCAACTTGTAGGAAAACTCTTGTATTTAACCCATACTCGTCCTGACCTTTCCTTTGTTGTTGGCCTTGTTGCTCGTTTTATGCAAAACCCCCGTGAAAGTCATTGGAAAGCAGCTAAAAGAATTCTTCGTTATGTTCGAGGTACATTACAGTTTGGGATTCATTACAGTGCCAAAGCAGCTCCTCTATTAGTTGGTTTCACTGATTCTGATTGGGCTGGTGACCCTGATGATCGGAAGTCTACTGTCGGTTATGTCTTCACTCTTTGTTCAGGACCTATTACATGGGCTTGTAAGAAACAGGCTGCCATTTCTCTTTCGTCAGCAGAAGCAGAGTATCGTGGTGCCGTGGAAGCTAGTAAGGAAGCCTTGTGGCTTCGCCAGATCCTATCAGAATTTGGCTTTGAGCAGCAGCATCCGACTACACTTTGGTGTGATAATCAAAGTGCCATTCAGCTTTGCAAAGATCCAGTTCAGCATCAGCGCAGCAAACACATTGAACTACACATGCACTTCATCAGAAGGCTCCTTCATGACCATGTTCTTGAAGTGCAATATTGTTCAACAGATGATCAGGTTGCAGACATCTTCACAAAGGCTCTCACAGAGGCGAAGTTCACTAAACTTCGATATATGCTTGGAGTTCAGGAAGTTGTCACTAAGGGGGGATAGGCTCTAGTGCCTCCTTCCTTCTCCTATCGTGTCATATTTGTAAATCCTTCAATCCTATCCCAAGTTGTTCTTAAGGGGGGATGTTAGGATATTCCGACACATAGGAATAGTTAAGTTCAACTTGGTCTAGTATAGAGTTAGGTTAGCGTTAGGTAAAGTGTGTTTCTTTACCGTTGTACATTTTGTAACTTACAATCCGACGGTCACGATATGTAGTGATCCGACGGTTCATTCTCTCCTCGGTATTACCGACACTTGATCCGTGGCTTGACACCCGATTGGTCCATGAATTCTATTTAAAGCGCATGGAGGGTCATTTGTAGGTTCACCGTGCATGAGAGAAGCTTATGTAAATTTTCATTCTTTTTAATAAATTTCCTGTAGTAGCCACGTTGGCGCAGGCCGTGGACTGTTTCCCTCTCTGAGGGTTTTAACCACGTCAAAATACTGGTGTATTGATCTGTGATCTGTTTGTGAGTGGTGTCCTTCTGGTGTTCTGTCTTGGGAGACTGAGTTTTTGACTAGGCAAATGAGCTCCAATTTGAAAACTGAAGACATTTTAGGAAAGTAGAGTTGCAGGGGTTTCCAGCAAGCCACCTTGGAGCAAATTTGGACACTGGGAAGGCACCCAAAAGCAGTCCTGTACTTGGAGGGTGTGTTTGACAAAGAGAGGGTGCATTTGACAAAGAGAGGGTGCGTTTGACCTTCTTATCCAATTTTCTGAGTTTCTCTCTTGTTTTGATTTTCACCTTGGCAAATGATGATTTTACCTATGTAAATGATCAAATTGGATGTAATTATCATGTTTTTACTATTACCTAGGGTAAATGCATTAGGTAAATCAAGCAGATGAGGTGTAATGAATCAGTTCACTTAAGATAGGAATGAGTCACTTGGACCATCCTACAAGTTAGCTATCAATTCAAATTTTTGTATAATATCTTCCTCACCTCATGGATTCAACCCCTAAGGATGAGGGGAAGTGGTTTTCATGTCTATTTAGTCCCTTTATTCACCATAGAGAAGGGTTGGAATCTATTGGATGTTTGGCTATTGATCAAAGACACTAGTGTAATCAGTGTTTGGCAGAATTTAATGAATGAGTTGCAGCTATTTTGATGGAATACTTGTGGTATGGAATTTTCACATAGTTTCTTCTTATGTTGCATATGTTTGAATGTTTTGTACTCCCATATTTCGCTTCACTTTTATGAGATGTTGATTTTCAAGTTGATGAGCATAATACATCTTATATGCTCTATTTTGGGGAAATATTCATAGTTTGTCCATTTTCTTCAGTTTAGAAAGAATACATGCTTGTCTTGCTCTTTCTAGCACCTCACCAATCTTATCCATCTCACTTAATAACCTTAAAGTGTTTGAATGACTACCTACCTTGCTCCATCAGATGTCTGCAATCATACCCTTATTTGCCTTAACCTAGTCTCTTTGACCTAATCCTCTTCCAATAACCCCACCAAATAAAATTAAACAACCTATGCACATCATATCTAGTCTAAAACCCTAATCCATCCAGCCCTCTTGGTTGTGATCCTTTGGAGAGAGCCCTCTCCAGCTTGGTAGGGCTAGTTACCAAGTCAAAATATTGGTCTGTGGTTACCTCAGCTGGACCCTTCCTCAACCTTGGAGATCTAGAGGAGTGCTAACATACTAGCACCATTGCTGGGGAATGAAAGATTCACTTTCCTTGGGTGTACGACAAAGTTTAGATCTAATTGCTGATGGTGAACAACAGTTGGAAACATAGGAAGGTTGTACCATTCACCTGGTGACTCCATTGACTGAAAGATCCATAAAATCAACACTTCATGGTGACTCCACTGGATTAAGATCAGTAGCTTGAAGAATTTTAAAGTTGGGATCTATTGCAAGAAGGTATGCTCCATTGAAAAGAGATCACATTCCAGGTTTCCCAAATAAAATGCCTAAGGTAAATTGGCAAAGCAATTTTCCTATGTTCAAATATGTGAAAGGTTATGATGCTGCTCTTCATCTGGTGAGATTTCACATGCATGTGTGTAGATTAAATATTTATTTTCATGAAGATTGCTTGATGAAGATATTCATGGCCACTCTAGAAGATGAAGCCCAATATTAGTATGAAAGTTTCCCACCTGCTTGTATTTATTGTGTAAAGGATTTTCATACCATGTTCTTTCAAAGGTTTAAAGAATCTTGTCCATCCTTAATATTAATTTAGAACTGTTGTAAACATGTTGATAGTTTTATTGAAAACCTTGAGAATATTTATGGAGATTATGAATTCATGGACGATGAGATCATGGAAGCCCTGTATGAAAATCCATTTCAGCAACATAAATAAAGCTTAGAAGATACTTGTTAAGATGCTCAGGAAAGTTTGCAGCAAGCTAAAGATATTTGTACAATTGAAAATGATGGAATACAAGGTCTTATTTCAGATCTGCTTAAAGCAAAAGATGGTATGAAGGAAAATCAAGTTCCAATTTTAGATTGTGATAAGGTCAAGTTGGCTATTCTAGATCTAGATTCAAATTGTGATGATGAATAGTATGTTCTTACAGATCCCATGAAGGAGAGCTCTATTGTTGAGATCACCTTGAATGAAGAAAACGAAGTTATCGACCCAAGTGTTCTCATCCCATCATAACAAAGTCTTCAGAAGGAGGTAATCCAGTCCCTTTATGAAAAACGAGATGAGATCTTTTCTCAAGTAAATGAAAGATATTCTTTGGATGACTCCATGGTAAATGATATAAATTTTAGTTTTGAGTTTCAAGGACAATCTGAAGAAGCTAGTCACTTTGATACACAAGATCATAGTCAACATAAAGTAGCTTCCTCTTTCCTTGAAAATGAAGGAATTGTTCGTCTTGATAGTCAAAAGGAATCACATGAAATGAATCAACAGTCTGATGAAAATATATATACTCCTTTGCTTGAAATTAATGAAGATATTCAACATCCTTGTTAAACATTAGGAGGGAAAGAAGACAATTACTGTTTTAGAAAAAGAAAACAAAATGTACTATCTCCTATGTCTGAAGATGCGATAGGTCAACTCCTAAAAAGTCATGTTACAGCCCAAGCTAATGTAGGTTTTCCATGTTCACATAGTCAAGAAGGTGTTAGTGAAACTTATTCCACTTTTGAAAATGAGGAAAGTCTTGAAATTAGATTTATAGATCAGCAAACAGATATTTCTTTCTTTCATGAAGATGATAGGGCTGTCATGTTTGATAATATTGAAGAATTTTTTATGTTTAAGAATGACCTAGACTATGAATTTGAGGAGTATGAGCCTAAGAGACACAGTATGCCAGAAATCGAGTCAGAATTTCTCATGCTCAAGGAATTTATAGCCAACATTCAGATAGAAGAAGGTTATACTTCCTTATGCCTTCATATCAATCAACAACCAACTTTTCTTTCAAATTAGAATGAAGGGAGTACTTGTATTTTTGTTGTTGAATCTCAAGACAAGGTAATTATTCTAGATTTTCAAGATCCCTTCAACAGTATTTTGCAAGCATTGGAGAGGATGAATGTTGTCTAGTTTGTTAGCATTAGTCTTGGTTTCAGTTGTTATTGCGAGTTGGCTACATGTACATCATTTTTCCTGCTCAAGGAAAGTGAGAGAAGAATTTTAGTAAGTAGCCATCTTCTAGATTGGCTACATTGGAAGGCTTACTTCACATGATTGTACATATTTCTTTAGTAGGCAGGTGGTTGTCATCATGATTTGAAGCCCTCAAATCTCGATGGTTTGCTGCCATTAATAAGCTTTGTAAGTACTTGTTTCAGTTAAGTAAGTCTTGAGTCATTTTTTCAGTTAATTTCAAGTCAGTTTCAAGTCAGTTTGTGTCATTTGAGTTGTTAGCATTTAATCATGCATTTCAGTTAAGTTTTTGACCATATTAGCCCACATGGTTAGGCACTTGGTCTACGGTGTTCTTGACACCTCCAAGGACCTTCCATCCCCAATAAGGTCGATGTTAGTGTTAGAATTTGCATACTACCATCAGTGATCAAAAATACTCTTTTAATCTCATATTAGGTTCCCATTATGAAATTTTTGTCATCCACTAGGTCGTCCTGCAAAAATTTGGTCACTGAAGGTTGAATTAGGGTCTCCTTTATGCCTTTTAGAAATTTGCCCCTTGCTAGCTCATTTCAATCTTGTTGAGTATCCATTGTCCATAAAGTTAATGACATCATGCCATCACGTTAGCCATGTCATCTTGAAATTCAGTCCTTCAAGGTCTCATTAGGTCTTTTAGGGTTTTTCAAGGTTTCATTAGTTCATTAGGGTTTCCAAGGTTCCAATAAAACTCTATTCCATTGCATAAGACCGGTAAGTAAAGGGTGATAAAATAACATCTCTTCACCATGTGAAGATGATTTGTAAAGAGAAATGCTTATTTCATCATGTAATTTTATGTTCACTATATGTAATAAGTATTGTTCCTAAGCTGCCAACTCAATCTCTATATGCCAACTTCATTAAAGAAAAGGAAAATTAAAAGAGTTCTCAAAGACAACCAAAAGATTAATTTGTTAAAGGAAATAGTCAAGTGAAAGGGTAATGTTTCAAAAATTTAAGTGAATGCCAAAGGGAGTTGTCTTTTCCCAAGGGTGTCAAAATCATCATTTTCCACATTGAGCATTAAACCCTAATTCCTCTCCCACTAAGCTAGGGTTGGCTATGGAATCAGAGACATCTTAGCAAAGGAGGCCTAAGGTAGGTCATTTCAGAAAGTATGAGGCCATTCCAACTCATAAACATCATGCCTGCATCATTTTTCAAGAAGTCATTCCAAGGGATAAATCATTTTCTACAAATAGGGCCAGTTTTTCTTCCAAGTATGTTTCTAACCAAATAGAGATGAATTTTACAACAATGAGAGAGGTTTTTGTCCATAATAGTCCAAGGATGAAAAAAATCCTCCATTTTTTACACAGGTGTTATGGTTTTGGAGAAATGTCAAAAATACAGTTGCTACAAGAGAGTTGCTACACTTCTCGAGTGACCTTGGACAAATCAATTTTTATCCTAGATGGAGTGTCCAAGTGACTTTCTTGATGAGTCAAATGATGACTAGGAATAAATACATTTCCACGGAGCTATCATGAGCTCAATTGGGAGTTGAGTAAGACCTCCAAAAGTTTCTTGCAAGATCACACTTCATTTTTGCACCCTCATTCTGCACTTTTTGACCAATCTTGGGAGAATGAACTTTTGGAGGGTAAAATGAAGTCCATTTTGAAAAATAAATGAATATTTGGAAACTAGATAAGATACTCTTTCCAATGAGCTATCCTAGGCTCAATTGTGACACGTTTTTAGCAAATTGTGCAAGTTGTGAATTTATGTGTTTTTTAAATCATTTTTAGCACATTAAAAAGGTCAAACGCACAAAACCTAGGGTGATGCGCTCTTTTTTCGGGCATCTAATGAGAAAACGGTCAAAATCATTGGATTCAAAGTGATGAGTACATGCATCCTGTGCATTTTCTAGGCATTTGGAGACAAACTGGTCAGTCAAAAAGGTCAAAAACCACCAAAAAACCACCTTTCTGCCTCATTTCTAGCTTGGGCGTTGTACGTTTACCAGTCTTGGGAGATTGAGTTTTTGACAAGGAAAATGAGCTCCAATTTGAAAATAGAAGACATTTCTAGAAATTATACTTCACGGTATTTTCGAAAAGACATCTTGGAGCAAATTTGGACACCGAGAAGGCACCCAAAAGTAGTCCTGAACTTGGAGGGCGCGTTTGACATAGAGAGGGCGTGTTTGACCGTCTTCTCCAATTTTCTATGTTTCTCTCCTGTTTTGATTTTCACCTTGGAAAATGATGATTTTACCTATGTAAACGATCAAATTGAATGTAATTATCATGTTTTTACTATTACCTAGGGTAAATGCATTAGGTAAATCAAGCAGATGATGTGTAATGAATCAGTTCACTTAAGATAGGAATGAGTCACTTGGACCATCCTACAAGTTAGTTATTAGTTCATATTTTTGTGTAATATCTTCCTCACCTCATGGATTTGACCCCTAAGGATGAGGGGAAGTGGTTTTCATGTCTGTTTAGTCCCTTTTTTCACCATAGAGAAGGGTTGGAATCAGTTGGATGTTTGGCTATTGATCAGAGACACTAGTGTAATTAGTATTTGGTAGAATTTAATGAATGAGTTGCAACTATTTTGATGGAATACCTGTGGTATGGAATTTTTCACATAGTTTCTTCTTATGTTGCATATGTTTAAATGTTTTGTACTCCCATATTTCACTTCACTTCTATGATATGTTGATTTTCAATTTGATGAGCATAATACATCTTATATGCTCTGTTTTGGGGAAATAATTATAGTTTGTCCATTTTCTTCAATTTAGAAATAATACATGCTTGTATTTCTCTTTCTAGCACTTCACTAGTCTTATCCATCTCACTTCATAATCTTAAAGTGTTTGAGTACTTACCTACCTTTCTCCATCAGATGTCTGCAATCATACCCTTATTTCCCTTGACCTAGTCTCTTTGACCTAATCCGCTTCCAACAACCCCAACAAATCAAATTAAACAACCTCTGCACATCATATCTAGCCTAAAACCCTAATCCATCCAACCCTCTTGGTTGTGATTCTTTGGAGAGAGCCCTCTCTAGCTTGGTAGGGCTAGCTACCAAGTCAAAAGATTGGTCTGTGGTTACCTCATCTAAACTCTTCCTCAGCCTTTGAGATCTGGAGGAGTGCTAACAGACATGACCTTTGATTACAACTTAATCCTTGGATGTAGTTTGTTCTATGCCATGAACGTTGTTGTCTTGTCTGTTTTCTATTTTCTTTGCTTTCTTCGTGAGGGAAAGATTTTCACTATCGATCAGCTTGACTATTTTGTTCCATCGACTCAACTTTCCACTATGGGGAATTCATCACTACTTGTGGGAGATAACCTTGGTCAATTCTAGATTCTTGGTGTAGAACTATTTAAAAGGTCAAACCTTATGGGAGTTCTTCCTCCATTACCCCCACATAGCATTCCTTCCACCTCTACCATTTGTCATGTCCATATGATCTCTTCTTGCACCTATGGACCCCAACTTCTTGATGATCCCTTGGTGGTACCCTCCGAATATGATATTGAGCAATATGGCATGCATATTCGTTTAATCCTAGAAGAGCTTGCTTATCAACCTATCCAACTGACCTCCGCATATGACAAGTCTAGTGATGCCATTTCGGTACCACCCGACGATTACCCTTTTCCTTCTTGGTCCATTAATCGTCCCCTCTCTTGTGACTTCCTCGACTTTCCATTACCATCAGATGAATATATTTGAGAAGTCATGTCGATTTCTAACGGTCCTTAGGGAGCTCTTCACCATCACTCTTCCTTTTTCCCCCACACAGAGAGTCTGGATGCATCTCATCAAATCATGGATTCCTCCTATAATGTTAATGTTTCTCCATGCTTCAAATGGATTTTTTCTTTTTCTTCCGAAAGGGAACTTGGCTAATACATTTGCTACAATTCCTATTAATATTTCCATGAAACTATGTGTCATGGAAATTATCTTGATTGGGGTTGATTTCACTCCTTCCGATATTGACACCTACACTGCCCTTTTCAAAGAATTTTGCAATGTCTTTGCTTGTTCTTATAACGAAATTCCTGGAATCGATCCATGAATTGTCCAACATGAGATTAAGACTTATCCTACCCAGAATCCTGTTACACAAAAGCTCTAACCGGTTAACCCACATAAGGAAACCACCATTAAAGCTGAAGTTCAAAACCTTTTCGATGTTGGTTTTATCTAACCTATGACTTTGACAGAATGTGTCTCTATTCCTATTCTAGTTGATAAGTAACAAGGAACTATTTGATTCACTATTGATTAACATGACTTGAAACTGTCCCATCCAAAAGACAATTATCCTACACCTTTCATTGACCATATTCTTAATGTGTGTGTTGGTAATGCTATCTTCTCTTTTATGGATGGTTTTTCCGATTATAACTAGATTGAAATCAAACCTGAAATTCAGCACAAAACTGCTTTGATCTTCCCGTGGGATACATTTTCTTATCCTAAGCTTCCCTTTGGTCTTAAAAATGATGGTGCTACTTTCCATCAGGCCATGTCTTATTTGTTTCACAATATTAAACACATCGTTGAAGTTTATCTTAATGACCTTACTGTCTATTCTTTGCTTGATGAGGATCATCCTGCACATCTTCAGAAAGTTTTTCTCAGATGTTGTTATTAGAAAAATACGTCTTAATTTGTACAAATGTATTTTTTGTGTATACTATGGATGATTTCTAGGCTTCATTATTTCGCAAGAGGGGATCTGTGTTGATCCCTCAAATGTTGAGGTGATTATCAATCTGCCTCCTCCTCTCACTATCCACCACCTTCAAAGAATTCAGGGGAAAGCCAATTGTTTACGACAATTCATTGTCAATTATGCCCACATTAAGTAAGGATTCTTTCACTTGTTGAAGAAAGGAGTACCTTTAATTTGGGATGACCAAGCTCGACATTGATTTGATGATATTAAACAATATTTGTTTCCTGCACCTTTACTGGGCCTGCCTGACTTCAATCGATATTTTCTGTTATATCTCACTTTATTGGAGCCTTCCGTAGGTATGGTCCTCATATAAGAAGATGATATTCACAATGAACATCCTATTTTCTATATTAGAAAAGGCTTGATCAGTCATTAGCTTTGCTATTCCCATGTTAAGAAGTTGGCTTTCATAGCCATTCTTATTGTACAATGATTGAGGCATTATATTTTACAGCAAAAGGTTATCATCATTGTTGAATCCAACCCCATGAAGCATATCCTTACTCATCAAATAATAGGGGGAAAATACTTCAAGTTGATTGTTATCCTTCAAGAGTTTGATTTGGATTTCGTTATTGCTAAATCCAAAAAGTCCTTAGCTTTTGCTGAGCTTCTTGTTGAATTGTCTCAAACTAATGAAGAAATTGTAGCCATAGATTATTTTTCCTGATGAATCCTTGTTACTCATTAGTACTTCTGACCCTTGGTATGGAGACATCCTTCTATAACTCCAAAAACAAAGTTTTTGGCTTGAACTATCTCGTGATTACCATCGGCGCATTACACTACCAGTCTTGACATTGCCTCATTATTGATGATACTCTATACCGTTGTTGTGTTGACATTATCTTGTGTTGATGCCTTACTCATGAAGAAGTTGAACATATTTTAAATGATTAAAATGTTGTGGTGTTTGGCGGTAATTTATCTGGGCTTTCCACCACTCAGAAAATCCTTCGTGCAAGGTACTTTTGGCCTTCACTTTTTAAAGACTATATCTCAACAATCTAGAAGTGTCATCTGTGTCAAATATTTTCTCGTAATATGCATGCTCATCCTTCCCCATTACACCCAGTAGTTTTCTTCAGACCTTTTTCCAAGTGGAGAATTGACTTTATGCAATGCAACTCACCCTCGACCCAAGGTCATCATTATATCATCGTAATTATTGATTATTTTACTAAATAGGTTGAGGCCATGCCTACACGTCTAAATGATGGTAACATTGTTGCATTATTATTTATAAACCATGTCATCACCAGGTTTGGTGTGGCTAAATTCATCATGATTGATCATGGTAAACATTTTCAAAATCATATGATGCAAGAACTAGCTGCCAAGTTGGGTTTTCACTATGAACATTCCTCGCCCTCTTATCCTCAATCCAATGGCCAAGTAGAATCTGTTAATCACACTTTGAAAACCATGTTGCGATGGGGGATAGGAAAACATAAATATAATTGAAATCTTATGCTATTTTTGGTCTTATGGGCATATCGAACCTTGGTGAAATATGCCACTGGATTTACTCCATTCCAACTGGTTTATGGGGTAGAGTTAGTTCTCCCTATCCAGTGTCAAATATCTTCAATCGAACTAGATGTAGAGTTACTCCCTGACACTTCGGCCGAGGAAGAACATCTCCCACAAATTAACTATCTTGATGAACAATGCATTCTCACCCTAGTCAATAACATAACTCATAAAAAGCGCGTCAAGGCCCAATATGATATTTTTTTTTCAGCCTCGTGTCTTTTCCAAAGGTGATCTTATTTTTGTTTACAACCAAGACAATGATAAATTAGGGGCAGGTAAACTTGAACCCATGTGGCATGGTCGCTACATTGTTTAACATGTTCTCAAGAAAGGGGCCTATGATTTAGTTGATTACGAAGGGAATCCATAGTTAGAGCCACGAAATGGGCCCTATCTGAAAAGCTACTACGCTTAGTGTCTTTGCATACGTGCTTGTAAATATTGTATATAAGTGTGCAGTGATTAATTTCTTTACTTGTCTTTAGATTTTTCCCACAGTTTCTATGTGTAATTTGTGTGTCTGGTCTTTGATGAAAAAATGGTAACACCCTTGCTTCCTTATAGAGGCTTTGCCGATGATGCAATTCGTTACACTTGGAATGATGCTTCTACCGCTTGGGTCTTCATTTCTCCCATTGATGAGCTTGTGAGTTATAGGGGTATTTGTCTTCGCCCTGTCATGAACAATGTGGTTGAATATAGTGTCATTATTGATCTCCTGACCGAGGCTAGTCACCTTGGCATACGCCACCTAGTTGTTCATCTTGACTCTTAGCTTGTAATGTCTCATCTCAACCTGTTGAAATTCCTTGTAGATTCAAATTTCTAATTGTAATATGTTAAAACAATAGACTTGAATCTACTCTGCTCATCAGCAGAAACAATTAAACGATCGCAAAATCACGAAGCATAGAAGAGAAAGAATTCAATCAACACATTACGCAATGATTTCCTAGGAAAGCCACAACTAAAAACCCCTACTGTCTATATATTGCATTAGTCAAAAAATATGAGAATATTATAATGATTTTCTCAATCCTTAGCAACCTCCGCACTATCTCTATCTATCTCACTACTTCCTAGACAAGCCCAGGCCAATACTTAACCAATTCTATGCTTTCCCAAGTCCCTATTTCCTCACATTGTTTCCTTGGGAATTACTCCCCTATTAATTAGGGAAATTCCTCAATTGGAATTGCACAATCCTCATAGATCTTCCTCTGACTACATGCACCACTTGTACAACTTAGATGATTATACAACTGATAGTACGTTGTCCCTGAACTCCAATCTCAACTAGGTAACTCTCAGATTTAACATGCATGAGTTTTTATGACTAGATCATCAGTTTACTGGTTGATCACTATAGGTAGCAC
>APFE031067815.1:0-35347 GCA_000404065.3 Pinus taeda | reverse complement strand
AACCGAAACCGAAATAAGCGGAGAGAAAATAACAGTAAACTGCAAATAAAGACTGTATACCTCCAGATCTTAAAAATGACGCAGATAGGGCTACCGGAAACCTTTTCGCGTGAAACGAAAGGGGTTCCTCACTGGAACAGATGCTCCGAACACAACAGAGCAGTCCTCTCGGCCCGAAAACAGCCAGAAACAGTAGATCTAGGAAACGACAGCCGCATGCAGTTCTACCGGCTTCAGATTTGGATCACCAACGGACGCGGCCCTCAAATAGCTCTGATACCATGTAGGAATTTACAGGGTAAGTTCCTCAGACAGAACACCAGAAGGACACGGCTCACAAACAGATCACAGATCAATACACCAGTATTTTGACGTGGTTAAAACCCTCAGAGAGGGAAACAGTCCACGGCCTGCCCAACGTGGCTACTACAGGCAATTTATTAATAAAAGAATGAAAATTTACATAAGCTTCTCTCATGCACGGTGAACCTACAAATGACCCTCCATGCGCTTTAAATAGAATTCATGGACCAATCGGGTGTCAAGGCACGGATCAAGTGTCGGTAATACCGAGGAGAGAATGAACCGTCGGATCACTACATATCGTGACCGTTGGATTGTAAGTTACAAATGTACATCGTAAAGAAACACACTTTACCTAACTCTTTACTAGACCAAGTTATACTGAACTATTCCTATGTGTCAGAATATCCTAACATCCCCCCTTAAGAACAACTTGGGATAGGATTGAAGGATTTACAAATATGACACAATAGGAGAAGGAAGGAGGCACTAGAGCCTATGTATTATGAAGTGTGTGTTTTGCAACTATAGATTCAAGATGCCAACGATTTAATTTATATAGCTAAACTAATAGCTAATATAAATGGAATAATATCAATATATCTGATTATTATTATGGTATCAATATCTAATACCCATTTGATAATTCTTCACATGAACTTAATTTTATTATTATTATTTTTTTTTAAACATAAACATATCTCTTTCTATCTTAATTATAAGCAAATAATATTTTTGATAATATATGCAGTTACAATAAAGAAAGAGGAAGAAGAGAAAATTGTCATTGTAAAGCCGAATGAAGATGTTTTTCATATAAACTTAACATTGATTTTGTGTGTGCAAGTAAATAGAACAATCATCTTCTAGTAAAATGAGATCATAAAGGAAAAAAAACGGAAGAATATGAAATTGAAGAAGGAAATATTGAACATTTTTTTCAGCATTGGAGCCAAGAAGAGATAAAATTATATTATGGACTTATGTTGCGGCAAATAGATAAACAAAATATTGATGGTGAAGAGAAAACTATAAAAATGACAATAGTCCACATACTAATGGATTTTTGAAGAAGTAAAAGAAATGCATGGACAACTTGAAATGATTTTCTATATTTTTACAATAAACAAAGATAAAATAATGAAAGAGTTGCAACAACAAATAAAGAAACTGAAATTTAGAGCCTATAACAAAAAAACAAAGCTAAAACTATTTAAAGGATAAATAAAAAGAAAAATGAGTCTAACCCTAACGCTGATGTCAAAGTTTTTGAGCCATTGTAAATCTGGGTGAGACTTAGACCCGCAAACATGTTTAAGTTAAATAGAATCAAAATTAAATAGTGGGTTTTAATAAAAAAAAGTGTTGAAGATAATTTGATGGCCTCCCGCCGTTTTCGAGATATCTCCGAGTGATAGGACTTAGCGTCCTGCAAGCGTTTATTGTTGACTTTAATACACTGGTACTTGCATCGGTATGTGGATTAGGGTTATGACTGTTTCCCCTGGTTGGCAACCTCCATTTGCCGATTTGATCCTATATGAACCCAAGCCTTTTGTCAACCCGTCATTTGTCACCGTGCACTTTTCATTATTCGACTTCTGCTCTGTTCTGCGGGGTTTCGTTCCTCTGTGGTTTTGATGGTCAACACAGTTCTGTTATGGTTGTTCCTGGTTCTTTAACACCATGGAGGTAGGATTCAATCGTTCGCAAGGAAACCCTCGGCTCTGTACAGTTACAATTTTGTTTTTCTGTTCATTGAATAGAGGTTATTGTCTGTTCCAGTGTTATCTCTGTTGTTTAAACACTGAAATCATTTCGTTACAGGTCGCCGTCCAGGTTCACATGCTTCGGCCTCGCTACAAGGTAATCTCAGGTTCCTTTTAAACTATTTGAATCTTTCTTTCTCCGGCTCTAACGCTTTGTCACCACTGTTCTTTAGGCTTTGATGGTTGCTCGTTCCCTCAACCCTGTCTTCTCGGTACCAGGTAAATTCTCGCCTCAATCTCTTTCGATTCTCTGTTGTTAATTATTTATTCATGCCTGTAACTCCATATTAATCCACTCTATTGGTCTGTAGGTGACTCGGTACCGTTGGTAGATGTGGCTCGGTGTTCTTCACTGTCTCGGCAAACACTTGCATTTACCAGTCTTCATTCTACGGGTAGCGTCCTTCCACGTTTGTCTGTCTTTAGTGGTTCTGTAGACTTCTTTTGGTCCTGGTTTTCGCTTGAGCGGTGAAATTTTTGTTGGGTTCTTTCCTTTTGGCGGAGTAATTCTCCTTTCCTGTACGCTGGTCCTTATTTTGGGGTTTCCCGTCCTGTAATGTAAATAATTGGACTGCTGGTCTTCCGTCTTGTGGCTTGGGCCTCTGGTTATATGGAACCCTCACCTGGTGTATCTTTGTTCAGCTATTTGGTGAGATGGGTGTTCGTTAATTCGAAACCATCATACTGTGCCTTATTATTTGATTAATGGAACACTTGCTTGCGTTCTTTCTACTCGGATTCCTTTTACTGCTGTGACAGTGCTTCAACCTCTGTCTGTTCGTATCATTAGCCTGTTCGTAATCGATTTTGGGGTTCTGGGTTTTGTTTATTAAATTCGGGTTTGTAATAATATGCTGGCTGTGAAATGCTCTGAACAGTATATAGCTATTTCTTTTACAGTCTTAGGAAATGATACAATAATATGCTAGTTCTGTTACAGCACTTTACTCTGCTTTTAAGTAATTGGAGGGTTCTAGAAGTACTTGTGATTTTCTGTTCATATGCACAGTCTTTGTTCTCGGTGTCTGAAGATGATTTAACTGTCAGCGTCCACTACTCCTGTGATTTTGTCTGTGTGTTGGTTGGTGTGCGCAACCTAGTATATTCTCCGTCGAAAAGTATTGTGACTGTCACGTCTGCTCCACCAATAGACTTTATCTGTCTTGTATTTCAATATCATTTTCTCGTACAGGAAACTATATTATGATGCATGAAATCAATTATTACAGTGATGATTAGAAAATAAATAAAAATAAGAATGTCTTATTTAGAAATGACTGTATTTTCTTTCTTTTCTCGTCTGAGAGGGAATCGTTTACAATCATACTCTTGCTGCCTTTAAACTCCAGAAACATAACTGTTCTTTCCTTGGTAGAACTGCCCTAACAGTTTGGGCAACTGTTTATCTAACTGTCCATAACTAATAAAATGTTTTTAAAGAAGCTTAACTAACTAACATTTATTCTTCTGTTCCTAATTCCTAAAAAAAAAACAGAATCAGTGCATGATTTTAATTAATCGAATTCTATCAGCCTTCTAAAAAGAAAATAACCAAGTAATGAAATAAAATAACCGACAAGGTTTTTGACACCTGTCCAGTTATGCGTAAGTGACTGTGTGTTCTGATCTTTCTCTGAGACTGTCCACCTCATTCTGTCTCCTCAGAGCTGGATGCTCCTGCATCAGGCTCCTGGGGTGGCAGAAAGTCATGGCTCCGTTCCATGAGGTCGTCGACAGAATAGCCTGCTTTCTATATTTGCGTCGCATTAAGCCACGAACTATCCTCTATTGGACAGTTCTTCCACTTCACTAAGTACCGCAAATATTCCTTCCTGCGTGTGCGCTTAGCTACCTGTGTGTCTATAATTCCCTCAATCTCAACGGGTGGTGCCATCGGCATCTGTCTCGTCCATGAATCTCCTTCACGTTTGGTGTCCCGCGGTGGCTCTGCTGCCGTACCATCTGCTGAACCTGCGACATAAGGAAACAGATATGCCACGTTAAAAATAGGGGAAATACCAATCCCTGGTGGCAACTGTAACTCATAGGCGTTCGCAGAAAATTTGCGAATGATCTTGCAGGGCCCGATTTTCTTGAATTTCAGCTTGCTGTACTCTCGTTTTGGAAACCGTTCCTTACGTAAGTACGCAAGGACTTCGTCCCCAACATTGAACTGAACTTCCCGACATTTTGTATCAGCCCGCTGCTTGTACCTCTGACTGCTGTCCTGTAACTTCAGTTTAACCTGTTCATGCAATTTGCTCATAGCTTGGGCGAAATCTTCCCCATCAGCACTCTGTTTTTCAAGTTTCCCCAAGTCTCGTAACTCATGTACTCCTCGCGGATGCATGCCGTACAGAATCTGGAACGGAATGTATCCTATGCTGCGGTTAGGGGAATCGTTGTATGCGAATTCCGCCTGCGCAAGTACACGGTCCCAAGTCCGGGAATTTTCACCTGTTAGACTTCTAAGTAAGTTCCCCAGACTTTGGTTCAGTACCTCCGTCTGTCCATCCGTCTGCGGATGATAAGCGGAGCTGAACTGCAACTGAGTATTTAACTTTTTCCACAGAGTCCTCCAAAAATGACCAGTGAACTTTACATCTCTATCAGAGATAATGGATCGTGGAAGTCCATGCAACCGCACAATCTCTGTAAAGAAAAGATGTGCTATGTAAGTAGCATCGCTGGTTTTCCTGCATGGTACAAAGTGTGCCATCTTCGAAAATCGGTCTACTACAACCATTACTGAATCAAAGCCTCGTTGTGTCTTCGGCAAACCCAGCACAAAATCCATACTAACCGAATCCCACGGTCGACTAGGAATGGGCAATGGCATATAAAGTCCAGTGTTCTGACTGTGACCTTTTGCCAATTGACAAATTTTACATCTAGTCACATACCTCTGCAACTTAGGCCAAAAATAGAAATGTTGTACCTGAGCAATTGTTTTGTCAATTCGAAAGTGTCCTGCCAGGCCTCCACTGTGTTTTTCCTGTATGATATTTTCCCGCATAGAACAGTTGGGAATGCACAACTGCCCCCCTTTAAACAACAACCCTTCCTGTAGATTATAGTCTAGCCACTTGCTGTTATTTCATAACAGCGGGTTTTGACAAGCCTCATAGGCCTCCATAAACTCGGTGTCGGTCGGATACAGCTCTTTTAGATGCTCAAAGCCTAAAATCTGCATCGTGCTCTCCTGTAAAAGTAATGTTCTCCTACTAAGTGCATCTGCTACCTTATTTGATTGCCCACTAATGTGTTTTAATACAAATGTGAAACTTTGCAAGTACTCAACCCAAGTTGCATGCTTATGGTTCAATTTATGCTGCTGCATAATGTACTGTAACCCAGAATTATCAGAAAATAAAACAAATTCGTTACCCAATAGATAATGTCGCCAATGTTTCAAAGCCTGTACAATGGCGTAAAACTCCTTGTCATAGGTCGAGTACTTCTGTCTGCTCTCATTTAGTTTTTCGCTGAAATAAGCAAATGGTCTGTCCTCTTGGCTAAGGACTGCCCCAATGGCTGTACCACTGGCATCGCAACGAACTTGAAAAAGTTTGTTGAAATCCGGCAGTCTCAACACTGGTCTTTCAGTAATCTTTTTTTTCAAGATCTGAAAACTGTGTTCTGCTGCTTTAGTCTAGTGAAATGGCTGATTTACTTTCTTGATCGTATCCAACATTGGTGCGCAAATCTAGCTGAAATTTCTGATGAACTTCCTGTAAAAACTGGCAAGTCCATGGAAACTTCGAACTTCAAATAAACTTTTCGGAGAAGGCCAGCTAACTATATATGTCACCTTTTCTGGGTCCATTTTTAATTCATTTTCTGCAATAACGAAACCCAGATACACTAGTTCTCGCTGAAAAAAGGTACATTTGTTCAAATTAATTAACAGCTTGTTCTGCTGTAACTTCCTCAATACACTCTGCAAATGCCTGAAATGCTCTTCCTTAGTCTTACTAAAAATCAGAATATCATCCAAGTAAACTATTACAAACTTACCGTTAAATTCCTTCAGCACTTCATTCATCAGACGCATGAACGTGCTGGGAGCGGTACTCAAACCAAACAGCATCACCAGCCACTCGTATAAGCCTTCATTTGTCTTGAAAGCGGTTTTCCATTCATCTCCTTCACGAATCCGGATCTGGTGATATCCACTCTTCAAGTCAATCTTCGAAAAATAGGCCGCTCCACTCAAACAATCCATCATATCGTCCATCCTAGGTAAGGGAAACCTGTACCTAACAGTAATCTTGTTAATAGCCCTCGAATCCGTACACATTCTCCACTCTCCCCCTTTCTTTGGAGCCAAAACAGTAGGTACTGCACATGGGCTCATGCTCTCTCGAATCAAACCTTTGTCCAACAACTCCTGGACCTGTTTCCTAATTTCTTCATGGTCCTTGGGACTCATGCGGTAAGCTGCTTTATTTGGCAGGCTTGCCCCTGGTATAAAGTCAATGCAGTCACTAATACCTCTCTTGGGTGGCAGCTCATCTCGAAGATCATCTACCACAATGTCTCCAACATCCTGCAGCAACTTCTGAACTTCTTCTGGCAAATCTGAAACCTGTGTATGAAGTACTACTGTCCTTGGTCTCCTTATGACAACAAAATTTATCTCGCTGTCCTCAATCTGTTTTATGAATTCTTTCCCACCTAACAGCAGTGCTTTCACTCCACTAGTTTCTGCTGTGTTTTCCTCCTTGATGGGTACAAGCGTATGCTTGATCCCATCTTTCACAAACTTATAGCAGTTGGTTTTTCCATCATGAACTGCACTTCTGTCAAACTGCCAAGGTCGTCCTAACAGTAAATGACAGACATCCATTGGCATGACATCGCAAAGGATCTTGTCCTTATACTTACCGATCTGAAACTCCACCTCACACTGTTCATCAACTAACAATTGATGCCCCTTCTGCAGCCACGAAACTTTGTAGGGAGTGGGATGTTTTAACTTCTTTAATCCCAGCTTCTCGACCATCTCCACAGCTACCAAATTATCGGTACTCCCACTGTCAATAATCAACTTACAGCACTTACCTCGTGACTTGCAAACAGTGCGAAACAAAGCCTTTCGCTGATCTGGTTATGCAATTTCTTTTGCTGGTTTTAACAGCACTTTATTTAACACCAAGGCTTCGCCTCTTTCAGGTGTATTCTCTGCTTCTTGAGGTGTCTCCTCAACATCCTCCGGCTGAGCAACATAGGTTCCTCTCCCACCTGCTGGTTCACCTTTAGGACAGTCATATGACTTGTGTCCCATTTTGTGACAACGATAACACTGGACAGTTCCCCTGCCTCGACCAAATCCTCGCCCTCTTTGAGCTAGTCGTCCTTCCCTGTTGTTGTTGTCCTTATCTGTTGTACCAGCAGATTTGGAACTGCTGCCCTCCTCATTTGGGCTTGCACCCCTGCCTCTGCCATAAACTTTGCCTTTTCCCCTACCAGAACCACCTCCTCTCTTGGTGTTCTGTTTCCTGTTTATTTTCTCCTCTGCCTTCAGTGCAAACTGATAGGCTTCATCCAATGTTTGAGGTGAAAGAATACCAATTTCGTCCAAAATCTCCCCTCTCAAGCCATTTACAAATCTGGCTGTTTTTTCTGAGGTATCTTCCACATACCCTGCTCGCAAATTCAATTTATAAAATTCCTTTGTAAACTCCCTAACAGTCATTCCTCTTTGCTTCAGGTTCTGTACCTGCCTGTACAACATGATCTGGTAATCTTTCGGTAGGAACTTCTCCTTCAGTTTTGCCTCCATTCTGGCCCACTTCTTGATAGGTTGTTTGTGCAGTCTTCTTCTTTCTGCCTGAATGCTGTCCCACCATAAGGACGCATGTCCTTTCAGCTTGGTGGCGGAAAACTTTACTTGTTTGTCCTCACTGGTTTCCTCAAACTCAAAAAATTTATTGACTTCACTAAGCCAATCTAATAACACATCTGCAGACAAACTCCCGTCATAAGTAGGTAACTCATGCCTTGGCTTATGATTGGATAGCAAAACTGACTTCAACAATCTAAGTTCCAGTGTCACTCCTTCGAACTCATCCTTTGGTTCAGCTATTTCCTGATCACTGTCATCTGCTGGGTTTCTTCTTCCCCCAGCCTCCACCACTGCCAATCTTTCACGCAAGACTCGAATCTCCTCTCGCAGTCCATCATCGACTACCCTACGGACTACTCGTCCTCTTCCTCTTCCTCTTCCTTCACCTTCACCTTCTACCTGTTCCATTTGTTCTGACTCAAGAAACTAGCTCTGATACCACTTATGATGGCCTCCCGCCGTTTTCGAGATATCTCCGAGTGATAGGACTTGGCGTCCTGCAAGCGTTTATTGTTGACTTTAATACACTGGTACTTTCATCAGTATGTGGATTAGGGTTATGACTGTTTCCCCCGGTTGGCAACCTCCATTTGCCGGTTTGCTCCTATATGAACCCAAGCCTTTTGTCATCCCGTTATTTGTCACTGTGCACTTTTCATTATTCGACTTCTGCTCTGTTCTGCGGGGTTTTGTTCCTCTGTGGTTTTGATGGTCAACACGGTTCTGTTATGGTTGTTCCTGGTTCTTTAACGCCATGGAGGTAGGATTCAATCGTTCGCAAGGAAACCCTCGGCTCTGTACAGTTACAGTTTTGTTTTTCTGTTCATTGAATAGAGGTTATTGTCTGTTCCAGTGTTATCTCTGTTGTTTAAACACTGAAATCGTTTCGTTACAGGTCGTCGTCCAGGTTCACATGCTTCGGCCTCGCTATAAGGTAATCTCAGGTTCCTTTTAAACTATTTGAATCTTTCTTTCTCCGGCTCTAACGCTTTGTCGCCACTGTTCTTTAGGCTTTGATGGTTGCTCGTTCCCTCAACCCTGTCTTCTCGGTACCAGGTAAATTCTCGCCTCAATCTCTTTCGATTCTCTGTTGTTAATTATTTATTCATGCCTGTAACTCCATATTAATCCACTCTATTGGTCTGTAGGTGACTCGGTACCGTTGGTAGATGTGGCTCGGTGTTCTTCACTGTCTCGGCAAACACTTGCATTTACCAGTCTTCATTCTACGGGTAGCGTCCTTCGACGTTTGTCTGTCTTTAGTGGTTTTGTAGACTTCTTTTGGTCCTAGTTTTCGCTTGAGCGATGAAATTTTTGTTGGGTTCTTTCCTTTTGGCGGAGTAATTCTCCTCTCATGTACGCTGGTCCTTATTTTGGGGTTTCCCATCCTGTAATGTAAATAATTGGACTGCTGGTCTTCCGTCTTGTGGCTTGGGCCTCTGGTTATATGGAACCCTTGCCTGGTGTATCTTTGTTCAGCTATTTGGTGAGATGGGTGTTCGTTAATTCGAAACCCTCATACTATGCCTTATTATTTGATTAATGGAACACTTGCTTGCGTTCTTTCTACTCATATTCCTTTTACTGCTGTGACAGTGCTTCAACCTCTCTCTGTTCGTATCATTAGCCTGTTCGTAATCGATTTTGGGGTTCTGGGTTTTGTTTATTAAATTCGGGTTTGTAATAATATGCTGGCTGTGAAATGCTCTGAACAGTATATAGCTATTTCTTTTACAGTCTTAGGAAATGATACAATAATATGCTAGTTCTGTTACAACACTTTACTCTGCTTTTAAGTAATTGGAGGGTTCTACGAAGTACCTGTGATTTTCTGTTCATATGCACAGTCTTTGTTCTCGGTGTCTGAAGATGATTTAACTGTCAGCGTCCACTACTCCTGTGATTTTGTCTGTGTGTTGGTTGGTGTGCGCAACCTATTATATTCTCCGTCGAAAAGTATTATGACTGTCACGTCTGCTCCACTTGTAGACTTTGTCTGTCTTGTATTTCAATATCATTTGCTCGTACAGGAAACTATATTATGATGCATGAAATCGATTATTACAGTGATGATTAGAAAATAAATAAAAATAAGAATGTCTTATTTAGAAATGACTGTATTTTCTTTCTTTTCTCGTCTGAGAGGGAATCGTTTACAATCATACTCTTGCTGCCTTTAAACTGCAGAAACATAACTGTTCTTTCCTTGGTAGAACTGCCCTAACAGTTTGGGCAACTGTTTATCTAACTATCCATAACTAATAAAATGTTTTTAAAGAAGCTTAACTAACTAACATTTATTCTTCTGTTCCTAATTCCTAAAAAAAAACAGAATCAGTGCATGATTTTAATTAACCGAATCCTATCAACCTTCTAAAAAGAAAATAACCAAGTAATGAAATAAAATAACCGACAAGGTTTTTGACACCTTTCCAGTTATGCGTAAGTGACTGTGTGTTCTGATCTTTCTCTGACACTGTCCACCTCATTCTGTCTGATCTTTCTCTGACACTGTCCACCTCATTCTGTCTCCTCAGAGCTGGATGCTCCTGCATCATAATTACTTTTTATTCTCCTGAAAGAGAGATGATAATGTTGATCAGACAACGCATCACAATTGAGCAAGCAGTAATACCAGCCTAAACAAAAGCTTTGAGCTTTGACTATTATGTGTAGATTCTAGCCACCACCTGACGTGGATTCTACCTGTGAAATGTTAAATTGAAAGAATTGTATTTTGGTTCAAAATAATAAACATTATAATAACTTAATCATTCAAACTAAATTTAGTCAATAAATTGCCAAAAAATAAATAAATCCTTAATCAAAATAATACAAATAATTATTCTTCGTTTCTCTCAATTATTTATATAATAAAATCCAATCAATCCTTCACAATAAATCAAATTAATAAATTTCCCAATTAAATCAATATATATGTATAACTCAACAAAAAAATTATATTTAAATGTTACAAAAAAAATAAAAAATTCTAATAGATTTAAATAAATCAGAAACCACTAAAATTGAAAATTACTATTTAGGATTAAGCGGTAGAAATTTAACATGATAAGACCACATTTTTTTCACTTACTTACCCTTGGAAATTAAAAAATTCATGCCGACATTTTTTTATACAAACATAGATCTATGCTACTTTGTTTCCCTGATTTGTGGACCAAACTGTGTAAAAGATTCTGCTGGGCATTTTGAATATCTTAATAGCAATAAAATACAAAAAACCAGTGTCATGTTACCCTGATGAATCCACATTAACCATCCCTTTTTCCTTGCCCTATGCCGTCACTGTATACGAAAGTGTAATTACGCAGTTTACTACTTTAACATCTCCACTTTACAGGGATTTCTCCTGCCATATTCAATAATGACATTGGCAGGCCCAGTTTCTCTGGCTTTCTGTGCAAAGAGGGATCTATGCTGCCGCCTCAACATAAATGAAGAAGATCTAATTTTAAAAAACAAAAACTACCTGATTGAAGAGGGTCTAATTCAGAGGAATTAATTTAAAAAACCAAGTAACATGGATTGAGAAGATCTAATTTATTATAAACCAAGAAACCACCTTAGCATGGATGCACAGGGTTTAATTAAGGTGTCGAGGGTATGCATGAAGGGATCGCCAATTCGGAATGGGGGGATCCGAGATGAGACACGACCACCACCGCATGAATAGATGAGCTAGACCACTGCCGCTAGTGTGTACATAGTACATACGATCCCCTCCGCAATCCATCATAAAGCATATTACCTCCGGGGGTGCGCAGATTCAAAAAAGCGCAGATTCCAAAAAAGAAAAGCAGCCGATCCTGAATTTAAAACCCAAATTCCCCAAAAAAAATAGCAAACCTGAAACCCGCATTGAACGAAATCTCGCCAACATCAAATATCTTTACGCCAAAAAAAACTGGGCTTCTGTCCTCGCGCACAGCAACCCCAGACGAGCTCGAACTGCGCAGCTCCTTGTTAGATCGAATCCTCCGATGTGCTATAATTTTGGTCAGCCACTGTGATTCACAGACTTCTCCACGTCCGATCCTTGATCACCGCCAAAGGTAGTTTGTCAGTTCCGAAAAAAAAGAGCGACCCTTTTTCCAAAACTGTCTTCTCACTAGTTGCAAGTAGCGCATTTTGGAGGAATCAGATCGCCGCAAAGGAAAGAACTATGGGAGTCATGACAGGCGCCACCGTGACCTTGAACCTCTGAACCAGATCCAGCAGACTCCTGATCTCGAACTTGTGCATGAGCAGAATAGCACATAATTCAGCGAGAAGATATGAAACACAGGGAGCAAGGCCTATCGGATTAATTAATTATTGTTTTAATTATTTTTAGATGAGCATGCGCTTTTTAGTGGAATATTATTTGATTTGATATTAGTGCTTTACATAGTGTTGTCATATCACAATAATTATTTTTAGATGAGTATGCGCTTTTTAGTGGAGTATTATTTGATTTGATATTAGTGCTTTTTACATAGTGTTGTCATATCAGTTTGCAATTTTCCATTGCTTTAATAGCTTTAGGAAAAGGACTAAAGAATTTGGGAAGGCATCGTGACCAAATAATTTGTTTAGCTTTTTCAATTTATAATTTGTGATGCTAAACCAAATAAAGTTTAATGGATTTCATTTTAATGTCTAAGTGGAATATATTATATTATATAATATATCTATTATTTTTTGTAAGTGGTTAGTATTATATTAAATGAAAAATATTTTTTTTAAATTTATTTTATTATAAAAAATTAAAAATTTTCACATTTTAAAAATATTTATTTTTATTTTAATAATAATATTACATATAAATTTATCAAAGAAGGCGCTTTATACGCAAAGGTCACCGGTTCTAGTCTCGCCGATACCAAAAAATGTGACTTTGACGGCTTAGATGCCCCTAATCTCTGGTGACTTTGACGGCTTAGATGCCCCTGAGTCGTGGCCTCTCAGCCATAGGGTAAGAGTGATTTTCAGGATTCACCCACTTATCAACAAAAAAAATATTACATATAAATTTGAAAAAGTATAGTCATAAACAATTACTACATAATGACTATTTTATAGAATTTAGTGTAAATATAACTAAATTAAAATATATGTTATTGTTAAATATATTAGTTTTATTATTAACTACCTAGCCATTAGCCATGAAATCAATCCTCTTTCATTAATTTTAGAATAAGTGTGAACTAAAAAGTTGAAAAATTATATCTATTTAAAATTATGATGATCATATATGACAATATATTTGGCAAATTTTAAATGAAAATTTAATAAAGACAAGAGTGTAAGACATATAGGTTATATATTTGAAATTGGTTTAAAAATAATAATTTGGATGGTAGCTTGTGTGTTGAATTCTTACTTCACTTGGAGTTCGTTGGGCCTAGAAAATACATAATTTCATTAAAAGTAATATGAGAGTAATCAAACGAGATATTAATTTTGTGGAAAATATTATTAGGCCAAAACCACATTTAATCTTGAAGTAGGACCTAAAATTCCTTTTTGTTCCCTAAGAATTCATCTTCCTCAAATGAAAAGAAACCCTGTATTAAGTCATTAATAAATTATTTCAAATAACAAATAACAAGATTTTCCCTAAATAATAACAATAACTCTATTAACTAAAATATACAAATAACTATTTTCATTACTTATTAACAACTAAATATAATGATTTTTTTAACATAAAAATGTATAACATTTTTAATAATAATTAAAAATATTTAAAATTACACACACATATATAACAAACAATAAAGATAGGAAAAAAGTTATAGCAAACAATATATTAATTACATATTAAATATATATATATATATATATAAAACAAACAGTAAAGATAGAAAAAAAAGTTATAACAAAGAATATATTTATTACTTGATGCAGGAGCATCTGATTCAGAGGAAAAATCTTCTGATTTATTCCATAAAAAAATAAAAAAAAAGTCTACAGATAAGGAGTGGGATCCTTAGCATGCTGTTTCCCATGTTTTTAGTTAGATTTAGAAATAGAATATGCCATTTTTTAGATAGAATAAAGCATGACAAAGAAAAGTTAAGATTTTTTTAGGTTTGTTTGGGTAATTGCTTTTGTAATAAAGCAGCTTGAGATAGGAAGAAACAAAAATGGAAAAATCAGCTGCTAAGTAGGAAGTTTTTTCTTTCCAGTAAAGTTCTAGAATTAGAATTTTATATATGCATGAAAAAAACAGTGTCAAGTGTGCTGGAAAAAACGCGCGGACCTGTGTATGAAGGATAGGAACAAAAAGAGTTAACGGTGTAATAAAAGGAGGCCGCGCGCTGTTCATAAGGGGTTTTTTGATGGAATAGAACAAAAAAGAAGTGGATTACAAACTGGCGGTGTCAATTTGATATGAATGCCTGTAAATTGGTGCGAATACTGTAGCTTGTATATTTTTATATGTCTGTGGATTTTAACTTGAAGGCTGTGTAAAAAAAAACCATATCGCATGACCGATTCTTTGTATTATTCTGTGGTTACCAAGCGCCATCATTTTAATAGAAATTGTATTGTGTGGTTAATCTTATATGCATCGAACTGTGGTTTTATCCCTGCTGTACGCTGTCTCCATAATCAAATGCGCAGTCCATCGATGATGAAGGTCGAACAGTGTTTGTTTAATGTTGATAAAGAGTGTTAACCTCTGCGCGCGGTCTGTCATAGTAGTAATACGCACTGATTTAAATTTAAAGGTTTTGAATTGGGGTTAGTCCATACAAGTTTGCTGTGGCAACAATCCGCAATTGGTAAGAATTGCGTTGGTTACAAAGGAGGCTGTGCAGAATTGAATGACCCGTGGGAAGGCTGTGCGCCACCGTTGCCTGGAGTAATATACCCACATTCATAGATTTTTGGAAAGAAGGATTTTGTGTGCAGAATATTTATATACCTTTCCTTAACATGGTGGCAGATCTACAAAGCATTATATATATATTGCATATATATTGCAGGAAGAGAGAGTTCATGACTGAGGGTCTCCAGGAATTAACAAAGGAACAAATAGAAGAGATAGAAGATATCGCCACCAGATTTGGAAGGTTGTCATTGCAACCAGACAGCAGTCCATCATTACTTCCAAGAAAGAGTAAATGCTCTCTATAAAAATAAGCATTAACTTTTCCAAATACAAATATAACATATTTAACTTTATATATATATATATTCCAATTGAAAATAATAACTCAAATGGATCGAATTGTCCTAACATATTATATTTTAGAAAGCTATACCACTTTCTGTTATTAGTAAATTATTTCAAATAACTAGATTTTCCATAAATAATAAGCTATACCACTTTCTGTTATTAGTAAATTATTTCAAATAACTAGATTTTCCATAAATAATAACAATAACTCTATTAATTAAAATATACAAATACCTATTGTCATTACTTATTAACAACTAAATGTAATGATTTTTTTTAACATAAAAATGTATACCATTTTTAATAATAATTAAAAGTATTAAAAATAATTTATATATATATATATATATATATATATATATAAAACACTAAAACTAAAAATAGGGAAAAAAGTGAAAACAAAGAATATATCAAGAAAGAGTAAATGCTCTCTATAAAGATAAATACTAGCTTTTCCATATACAAATATAACATATTTAATTTTGAAAATAATTATTTATTTCAATAATCCAATTGAAAATAATAACTCAAGTGGATCTAATTGTCCTAACATATTATATTTTAGGAAATTATACCACTTTTGTTATCGCCACTTTAAAACTATGATAACTTTTTCCATAAAGTAGCAATTATTTTGTTGGCCCAATATTAAAGATCGTACCAACTATAAATAGTGAGCTTACTTTATTAAATAAGTCTAATATATGGACCACATTTTATGATGGGACATTTTTACTTTTTGGCTCATCAATCCATGCATTGACCAATAACATCTTCATTCTTATAGCCAACTTCATTCTTACAGCAAATCAGATTAGAAAAATAAATTAAAATAATATTAAAAAATAATAAATTTTAATATATAAATTATAAATTATAAAAATTTGACAATTTTTTAATTCAACCAAAATAATATGAGTTTGACCATAAACTAAATGCAAAAATAATAATACCCAAAAAAACATAATCAACTAAATGCAAAAATAATAATACCCAAAAAAACATAATCATAATTTTCAAAGAATTCTCTCAATTATCCTTAATAATTCAAGTGCATGCTAGTATAAATTCGCATATGATAATACGTAGTAGAAGACAATGATCATAAATCTCAAATATTATCTATGACTTCAACTACAACGATATGATTCATCACGATGAACCATATTAGTTGGTTCGAAACGTTGACCAAATCTTAATGATGTAATTATTCTGAAAGACATAAAACACCGTGATCATAAATCTCAAATATTATCTATGACTTTAACTACAATAATATGGTTCATCCTTATATTAGTTGGTTCAAAACATCAATCAAATTTTAATGAAATAATTATTCCGAAAAACATTTATCTACCATATGAATTACAAAAATCTCAGATCTAAAATATGATTAATGTTAATTACACACGATTAATGTTAATTACACACTTTATTATCACCAAGATCAAACCATGTATACACCGAAATATAATATTCACAAGTACATTACCAAATCGAGAATTTAGTGGATGTGGTATTTCATCTGCCCGCCAAATTCCTGACAGTGGATTTCGGTTGAGTGTTGTTGTAAAATCCGCTCACATCATGAAACCCTGCATCAGATTGCACCGCCGATCAAATCTCCCAGCAATAGACTTCCGAGGGCTCCGCTAATTAAGCCTGTCGCCAAACCTACCCCAGGTTTATTATTTTTCCTAGGCGGCTGCTGCACCGAAGGAACAACGGGTGGATAACCCCGGTAAGCTGGGTAGCCCTGGTAGGGAAGGTAACCCGGGTAGCATGGCAGAGGGTAACCCTGGTAGTGAAGGGGAGGCGGGGTAGGAGTATACCCTGCCTGAGGTGGATACGGTGGTGGAGGGCACTGGTTATTTGCCGGCTTATAGGAGGACGAGCCGGCCATTGGGTAGCCTGTATAGGCAGTGACTGCCTCGGCCCTTGCCACCCCATATAACCCTGCTGGAAACGCTGTCACTGGCTCCTCGTTGGCTGCCCCATATGACCCTATAACTACCTGCTGTGGCTGTTGCTGCGGCTTCAAATCGACCTTTTCGGCGAATCTGACAGAGAGGTTAAGAACTCCCTTGGCTTTTCCCGACGGTTTCCGGACCTGGTAGCTCACGAACTGCTTGGTGGCGCTGGCGCCCTTGTTGCTGCCGGCGGGCTTCAGCAATTCGTTCAATGGGATTCTAATGCGGCCGATCTCTTTGTCTCCGAAGGTGGCGTCCGCGTAGATTGCAATCTGAAGAAGCAGGCGGCCTTGCTGTAGGGCGGCCTCGTTGAGGACAAATGTCATAACTTGATTCCAGCTGGGATTGGTGCCATTCTCTTTGTCCATGGGCGTCCACTGCCTGTTTTTGAGATCGTTGGAGATCCATGCGACTGCGTAGGCCTTTGTTTTGGAGAAGATACCCGTGTTGTTCAGATCCCGGGCGGAGATGAGGGTTATTTCCATGTTGCGTGTCTCCATCGCACCACGATGAATTCAACACAGATGAAGAACCGAATGAAACGATGGAGGAAGTAGGAGTAAACACTAGAGATGGGCCGTGTTTATCCCATATGAAATTTCTTTGTAGAAGGACAGATCTCGATGATAAAGAGACTCAGAATGCAATCTGCTGGCGACTATTGGTGGAAGTTCAGCGTAATTTTTTTATTAATAGGAAATTTTGAAGTAACCTCTAATACCTATTTTTATTCGTGAACGCCGTATTTTTGTTTGTTAGTTGGCTTTATAAAGTTGCTATCAGGAGGAGTTTGTCATTCAATAAACGGCATCTCTCTTTTTGGGTTATTCCAAACCGATGGAGATTCAGCGCACGCTACCTCCACCTTTATGTCGCGCTCTGAGCGAGGACTTTCAAGGGTATTTCGGAATTACATTATTTTGCCCGCAAGCTTATGATACATCTTGATTCGGTCCAGCCTTCAATGGGGAAGCTCGAGAATGGCCCTGGTCACATAAAACGAGGGGCGGTCCTTTCAAGGCTTCTGCGGTGACTGCGCATTGATCTCAAACGTGTTGAGGATAATGCTTAATTGGGTCATGCAATTGATTATGAGTTAGGGGATTTTGTGTTGGTGAGTTATCAGAATTAGGGCAGTGAATTATTAGATATAGTTAGTGTTTAAAATTATTATTTAGTTAGGGTAGTAGATTTATAGTTATATAATTAAATAAAAATAGGTTGGTTATATAATAATGTATTTATTGTTTTTATGGATATATGAGATTCCAATGAGAATTGACATTAAAATATCTGAGATTCCAATGAGAACTGAGATTATGTCTTGGAAATTAAATTTGTCTAGTTTTTGTTCATTGTATTTTTTTATTTTTATTTTTTTCACATAAGCTTTTTGATAGATTAAAAAAAAACACATATTTTGTCGAAGAATCAGGATACAAGCTCATCAACAAGGGGGCACTAGTGTTAAGCTGTAAGCCACAAGATTTAATGAGTCGTTTTATTGCGAACCTCAAGCACCACACCAAACTTAATTATGATCATGTCGAATGGGCACAATGATAAGAGGTTATTGTGGAATTTTGTAAAAATATGTTTTCAAATAAATTAAATGATATTGTTTTTATTAAATAGAAGGTGTTTCTTTGTGGGGTTGGGCTGATCTTGACCAATAAGATTTTTTTATTCTTATCGTCTTTTGTACAATCACGTTTTATCACATGGCTCGTACTATCAGACCAGGTATAGTGCAGGTTTGAGTCTTTGCTTGCACTAATACTTTGCTTTCCCATGTTGAGCTTGTGACTAAGGGTCTTGGAAGTGACAGGGGCATCATCGCTTGTTCGCCTTCTTCTTTTTTTTCAGAAGAAAAAAACAAAACTTTCATTCATTAAGGTGTGAAAGTTTTACAATGGCAAGGTGCTTTATCCCTTATAGTAGTTCAGAGAACATATATCAGGTGTATACCAAATTTGGGTGTGGCAAGTGAGGTGCAGAGTACAAACTCTGTTTACATCAGAAAAACTCAAAACAAGACTAGTGCACGATACACGACAATAGAAAATGTAATATGGTTTAGGAACAACACAGTGTTAAAAGCTGGTCCCATCAAGGGGAACAGTCTGCAGAAAAAATCTTTTGTGGGACTAGAAATAAACCAAAAAATATTCAGGAAGATACTCCAAAATTAGATCACAAAGTAGTCCAGTGATCGCTCCCAGCCATCAACCACCAGCTCGTAGACCATGAAGCTGGGGAAGAGGAAGACCTCGTTTGGAAAGTGCATCGACCAAAGTGTTTTGTTCCCGATATACGTGCTGAAAGGTGACAATGGAGAATGTTGTCAGGAGATCACTGGTTTGTTGCATCCAGTTGCACAACGAGGGAACCTCCAACGAGTGTTTCCCCTTAATTCAATTGGTCATTGTCCGTGAGTCACCCATGATCAGAAGGTTGTCCATTTCCAACCATGAGGTAACTTGCAGTGCACCCCATAAAGCAATCAGTTCCGCTATGCAGTTATCGACTTCACCACCATGCCAGTGAAATTGGTAATGAGTTGTGGGATCAAGCGAAAAGTAAATCCCACAACCGCAAAATCCCCCTGAGGTGGCCCCATCAAAATGGAAGATGGGGAAGATGTTGTCTAGATCAACCAGTGTGATGTTCCTTACAGGATCCAAATGGAAATAGGGACCGACTTCTTGGAAGTCTTCAACAATGTTTAAAGTCACCAGTTGGAATGAGGCTATTTGTCTTCGAAAATAAGCATGTTTCTTGCGCTCCATATGCCCCATAACACATATAGTGGGACAGTTCAGTGTGCCTTAACAAGAAGAGACCAAGTAGTGAAGCAATCCATAATCGAGACAAAGTCACTGGGCATAGGGACACCAAGAAGTATGGAAACCTCCGTCCAAACAACCGCAGCATCCAACCCACACATGGGGCATCTGCTAGGGCTCATGAAACCCTTCTCAATCAACCGTTCCCAAATAAGAATACAGTTGTGTAGGGCCAACCATGAGAAGCACTTGACCTTAAGTAGGACGTCCCACTTCCACCATGTAGCAATAGTAGCAGCAAATGGTAGTGACTGAGAACAAGAAGTGATGTGGGCATATACATCATTGACCATAATGCATTCGATCGCAAGATGTCCCCCCCACACCAGTCAGTCTGAGCGTAGAGTGGGACAGATTCCAGCCATGTGGAGAGAGTGACGATATTCATCCCATTCCCCAGCTAGGTGGTTTGGTAGGAAAATATGCCCAACAAGTGGCCAAGCAGGAGTAACATTTGGGAGATAGGCGATGTCACAAAGATTGGCCAGCGAAGTGATCCCCTATGTGTGCAAGAATTGTATCAAGGGGGCTGTAAGTATATGGCATCCATTCATATAGGCTTGTTCACCTTTTGATAAGCTAAAGAATAAACTATTTCCATGGTCAAACATAGAGGCTCTGTGCCTAGGGCTCATGTACAACAATAATGGCTCCTCCATTCTTGCATTTTTGCAAAGTTCAACCCCTTTACCCGCCAGAGGAAGAAAGGATTATTTTGAAGGTTGTGTCTTTAGTGACCAAAATGTAACATTTTAAGCAATCTTTGCAAGAAAGTGCACATATCTTGTGTGAATATGGAGCTTAATTTCAAGCATCTATGAGATTTGGGGAAATTCAAAATCCTAATATCCAACATTCAGAGAAGCCAAGAGCAACGATTAAATTTCAACATTCACAAAAGAAATTTTTTAACACGTGGCATCCATGGGAGAACCAATAATTGGAATCATAGAGTGTGGGGTTGTGATTTCTCATAGAATTATCGATAATGGGTTCTCGCTAAGGTTTGGGAGCAACGAAGGGGCTATCCCAAATGTCATCGAACTTCAAACTAGATAAGAGCAAGATGGAACTAGGAGTTGTGGTGTAGATTCTAAAACTTAGATTCCCATTTATGATCTCACAGATCATGACTTCTTTCATGAACAATATGTATTGAAGAAGGGTTCGAATGATAAAGCCAAATGAGTAGCAGTTATAAAGAGTGTGGATTCAAAAGAGCGCGGAGCAAGTGTAAGATGGATGAAAGCTATGGATTGTTAAGAAGATACTAGCAAATTTGATGGCGAGGAGATGGTAAATGTTTATGAGCTAACTAAGCATCCAACTTACAACTACTTTATTAGGGGAATTGTTATGTCTCTCTTCGGTCCATGGCGAAACATAAGTTCTTAGGAAAGTCAGTTGGTTGGCCAAATAAAATGTGAGGATGAAACAACAACTAAAATTGTTGTGACTACAAATCTCTCTACAAGCCAGAAAACTCTAAAGAAAACACAGAAAAAAGGGCGAGTTTGATCAGAGTCATGAAGAATCTAATCTATCCTAGTTTGGGAATGTCATAGATGGTGATGATGGAGACATTTAAGTAGCATGAGCAGATGGAGAGGTGCCAAAGGTATGTTATTTTCTTGCTTGATTACAATAGAATATTGAAAAGGAAAACAATTTTCATTATGTACTTTAAGCCTATGTTTTATTTGAGGAATTGATTGTGCCTATCTTTGATAGTTTGAATATACAGAAAATTTGGATCTAAGAGTGTCTCCTTAAGCACTCCTTTCCCTATAATCAAAATAAGGATTACGACCTCACATTGTAGGTGCTTTCTCCTTAAGCACTAGTGAGTTCATATTGGGCAGGGCGTGATGTGAGGTGGCAGAAGAAGGAGGTGTTCTCCTCTAGGTGGTGACGTATACATGCATTTCCCCATGGGCCTACTTTAAGTTGCTCCCCTAGGAACATAGGTGGGTTGACCAGACACAAGAATATCAAGATACTTAAAAGAATGCAAATATTGATTATACACAAAACCAAGGTAGCCATATAAATTAAATGGTTGGCAAACATTTATAAACATCAAAATACTTACCTTATTATACATCTCACATTGCCAACATTAAAAAAAATATAAAAATTAACTAAATTATGACTTTATTTTAATTTATTGTTGTTATTAATTATGCCCATAACATGTCTATTTCATAATTGGCCTTCCAAAATTTTAACTTAATTATTAGTAATTATTATGTGGATGCTAGATATTTAACGAATGTTCATGGTAGTATACACATATCAAGGGTTAGTATTCAGCTCCAATTTAGTTGTTATTTTTTAATTAATTTATCTCAAATTAATTAATTAAAGAAAATGTCATATCAACATGTATCTAATTGGGTATGTGGTATTCATAAACCATGTGTATTTCCATGGTAAAGTGGGATTGAATCTCCATGGCTAACACATATATTATTTCTTTTCATAATGAATAAAAATAATGATTTAAAATAAATTTTTAACTTAGTTAATTTTATGATTTTTTTTAGTATGTGCAATGTGAGATGTCTCTTGAGGTAAGTGTTTTGATGTTCATCATGGATTGATGTCTATTGACATTTACCAACTATTTAATTATATAGTTGTGCTAATTATAAGAATTAATATGTGAGTTAAAACATATATTCATTTAAAAATACATAAAAATATTCATAAGTATGGAGATTCACGCTCATTTTATCATCGAGATTCTTAAATTGTAAATAGACTTTGTTACAATGCTATGACGCAATACCATGGCTTACTAATACCACATGCCCAAAAACATAAGTCATTTTCATATGACATTTTTTTAATTAATCAATTTAATTAAAATGGCAGAAAGAGCATAATTACTTTTGAGATAAATATCTATTTTTGATATGTGACTACTACTAAGAATATTCTAAAATATTACAAGAAGGTTAAATCTCTATCATCCACCTAATAATTATTTATAACTAAATTAAAATTTTGGAAGGCCTATTCCAAAACAAATGTCTTTAAAAATAAGAGAAAAATTATTACCTTATAGAATTTGCTAAGGAGGAATGAACCATATATCCTAAAAGAAAGGCAAGATTTAAGAATAACAAGTTCATATGAATAGTGATCAAATGTAAATTAGGCATTACGACTATCATAATAGAATGTAAATTAGGTATGACTAGTGCATCAATATAAATTAAATGGTTAGTAAATAACTATAGACATGAAAAAATTTGACTAAAAACTAATATTTTCGGATTAAAAAATCATAAAAATTAACTAAATTATAACTTTATTTTATATTATTACTAATTAAAAAAATACTATATAAGTTAAACATATATACATTTAAAAAATGTTAATAAAATTCTTAACCAAGGAGATTCAACCCCACTTTGTCATTATTATTTAGATGGTAGTGATTTAATCTTTATGGAATATTCTAAAATATTTTTAGTAATAGTCACAAATCAAAGGTTGGGATTTGTTTTAAGGGTTGGTTATTCCCTTTTTAATTATTTCATATTTGAACTCTCAACGTTCAATTAACACCACACTTACGAGTTAAAACTTTGACCATAAAAAGTTTAATATGAGTAATCCACAACTGTTAGAACATAATTACTCTTCTCACATAAGCCTCCACTCTCAAAGTAGTTATGCTCTTTTTGTCTTTTTAATTAAATTAATTAATTAATTAATTAAAATATCATATAGACAAGTGTCATATGAAATGAGTTTTGGTTTTTTGGGCATGTGGTATTGATAAACCATAGCATTATCCCATGGTATTATAACAAAGTCTATTTACAGGTTAAGAGACAATTTAGAAAGCCTATTCCAAAATAGATATGTCAATTAATATTATGCAACTGGTAAAAGTAAGATAATTATATATTATACTATGTTAATAACAAGTATATATAATATATTATATTTATATTATATACATTTTTTCAAATAAATGGGTAGGAATTGTATTATTAAAAATTTCTAGTTACTAGGTCAGAGCCTTAACATATTCCAATCTTCCTTGAAGGTTTGAAATTGAGCAGGGAGGCTCAATCCAAACACTGAAACAACTTACCCCTTAAACAAAAATTTTAGACCCCAACATAAATTTTTCTAAAAAACTCTTAATATTCACTACTTTTGTTTTGAATTTGTCTGACTCCTTATTTTCCGTAGCAAAATGCCTTTTCCTTTCTTCCCAACTTAAGTCCAATCCATGTTTTCTTCTATTTCTGGCATATCATTCTTCGGCAAGTGAAATTTAGATTCTTCCTCATCTATGCTTTTCCAGCAAGAATACTTTGTGGATTCAAGAGGGGATTCATCATCCATGAGGGTTTAATTCTTTCTACTTTTGCTGAGTTTGGAGGATCCTCATTGGCATTTAGTGTTTCCTTCTTGGCTTCTATTTCCACTGATGCAATTTGTTTGGTTGTATCTACTTCCTTATTGTATTCTAGTTCTTTCTTATCCTCAAGCACATCTTCTTTCAATATTGTATAATGAATACCCTGAGCTCCTTCCCACTATTTGGGTCTTCGGGTTTTTTTTGGTCTTTGTTGTTTTGTAAATGCTTGATATAGTTTTTAATTATTCCCACCTTTTGGGTCTTCGATTTTTGTTTTGGTATTTGTTATTTCGTAAATGCTTGATATAGTTTTTAATTACGTGCCATGTTTCATAGCATGCTCTGCGTTAGAAATAAATATTCTCATAGACGAGCTTTTGTACCCAAAACATTTTTAGGCATAAGTAGTCTTGAAAAAAATTGCAGTTTCAAGACAACAACGATAAAAAGTTCCCAATGCATTCCTGATAGAGAAACTTGATGGAAGATTCCAAATTTGCAAAGGAAGGTTCAAAATCCTTACCCAAACTAGAGTCGTAGAGATTGAGGTTGTTATCGAATCAAAAGTGGGAGTCCACGGCTGCATGAAGAGACTAGCACTACCCCAAAACCACTACCCATGTTCGCAAATGGCCTTCTTGTCCTTTATGCTATAAAAAACCACAACAAAAAAACCCTAAGCCAAACTCATCCAACAAAAGGGGCTTCCAAGTTTCATAGATCAATTTGTGCAGACCAACTAGCCATGGCCAAAACCCACTGCAACATATGTAGAATTAGCATTCAAATTTTCGATTGTTTCCATGGCTACATTGTAGTCCAGCGACAAGGTAGGGATCTTTATTTCCATATGTTGTTGAAAGTATTCTTGTTGCTGGCAGTGTGTCGGTGGGTCGACCATATCTCACATTTCTTGGTCTTGTTGCTCTTCGTCCTTGAGTCGAAATATTGGAAATTATTGCACACATAATGAATCCACCTGGATATTCTTTTTCGTCCCTCTAATAAGTATGATGAGAAGTATAGTTCTATTCCCGATCTTATAATGGAAGAATCATTAGATAATGGAAAATAACAAACTAAATATAACTCTTGTATCTAAGAAGATAAAGGTATAGGCCGGGTTTATTAGGGGAGAATTTACCATCTAGATTTTTATGACCACCTCCCTCTATTTTGTAGGGGTAGGGGGTTGGTAGCTTTAAGGTTTTTTTCTATCCATATCTACTGTCGCTTATTACTTTCCAATATAGCTAGAGTGAGAGGTGCCAGAGGCTGCTAATCTTGAGGACATTATATAATACTAATGGGTAGCTATGCAGGGGATGCAATATACTCAACACTAGGATGGGAGCCCCAGCTACTTGGCTTGGCTACTCGAGCAAACCTACAAACCAAAACTTGCTTTGAGAATTTTTTTTCACAAGTGATAGCGTCCTCATCCATAGGAACATTGAGGGAAGGATTTTGTTGAACCACGAGAAGACCAAAAGCAAATTTGAACATGGAACTATATGAAACCGAAGAAGATTTTACTAGATTGGCAGCCATATCTACAAAAGAAACTATCTTTTTTGTCGAATAACTGGAATTCACTATTACAGAAGAGATCTACAAAATATTCATGCAAACTAGGCGTATAATAGATGGCTAGGGAAAAACCCTAGCGGCCAAAAAAATTTTCACAAGTCGATCAATTATCTCAACCATTTATATTTATATTTATATTATAAACATTAATTTATGTAATGTTGTTAATTTTGTTTACAAAGATTATGAATTCAAAAAAATTAACTTTTTCCCTTAGTCATAATCTTTTTTAATTAATTTTCCTAATATTTTATTTTAACGCATAGGTATATATTTATAGTCAAAGCATATGTAATGCAAAGTGAAGCGATGAATGGATTTTGATAACCTTTTCATTTACCAAGGACTAATAATGAATGAATAATAAATATTTATGCTAAGTGAAACGATGAATGGATTTCTATAGACTTTGCATTTATCAAATGCATTAAAATGACTAATAATGAATGAAGAATAAATATTTATAATGAAGGAAGAATAATAATGAATGAAGAATAAATATTTAGGTTAATAAGAGGTTTATTTTGAAATAGTGTTTTTATATTTTTAATTTAATTTAAGGATGGAATTTAATTTTTATAAACTATTTTAGAATAATTTTAGTAAGATAATTTATAGATTATTTATCTTAAAATAGTTATGCTATGTTTTTAGTTTTAATTATATGGATAGGCTTGTCTATTTTATAATAAAGTTTTCACAATTTTAATTTAATTGTCAATTAGGTGGGTGGTAGGGATTTAATCTCCATAGAATATTTTTAGTAATATACACAAATATTTTTAGTTATGTCTTTTTCCCTTTTTAACTGAAGTCATTATTTTAAAAAGATGTCATATGAACAAGTGTCATTGGAAATGAGTTATGATTTTTTAGACATACATTATTGGTGCATGATATTGTAACAAACTCCATGGTTAAGCACTTTGTTACATGTTTTTTCAAATGTAACAGTGTTTAATGATATATTAATTCTTTTGTCTAATAATAATAATATTAATTTATATAAGGTGATAATTTAATTAATTCTTAATGTATTTTAAGCAACAACAACCTGAGATGATGATGAAATGTTTTGATGCCTATTATTGAATTACACATATGGCCATTTATCAACACTTAATTTATATTGCTGCACTAGTTAAATTAATTAATTATAAAAATGTCATAAGAACAAGTTTCATATGAAATTAGCTATGTTTTTTTGGGTATGTGGTATTGATAAGCCATAGTATTGGCAAGCATATTTACAAATTAAGAATCTCCATAGTAAAATAGAGGTTGTTTATTTAATTGTTGAATTGAAGCTTCTGTGATCCATATCAATTTTATGAGAGATTTTTCGGCCTAAATTACATAAAATTTCATTTGTAAATCACATGTTTATTTAAATGTATATATGTTTAACTATATATTATTTATTTTTATAATTAATAATAATAATATATAATTTAAAATAAAATTAAATAATTTAGTTAATTTGTTATGTTTTTTTAGAACTTAATAAATGCGAGATAAGTGCGTTGATGTTTATCATGTATTTAATTTACCAAATTATTTAATTTATTATATTAAACTAGATTATCTTCAAATAAATATAAACATAAATAATATTGTACATATAATAATAAAGATTAAATATAATATGAAGGATTTGTTAAATATAAAATTTAAAGATATGTTTGTTAAATAATGAAACACATTATATATGAAGTTGTTAATCACCACATTATAGTACACTATAGTATAATGAAGTTGTTCATATAAAAATTAAAATAATAATGAATAATTACTTGAATATTAAAATGTAATAAAAATTAAATATAATAAAAAATGGTATATAATATTAGATCTGAGACTTTTGTGATTTATATTGTAGATACATGTCTTTCAGATTAATTACATCATTAGGATTTGGTCGATATTTAGTTGGTTCGAAACGTTCACCAAATCTTAATGATGTGATTAATCCAAAAGACATTTATCTACTATGGTATATAATATTTGTTTTAATTTAATTAACTTGAAATGGAAAAAGATAATAATTACAAGGTTTAGTTTATTTATGGTGAAATAGATTTTTTCTTCATATTAATCACATAAAACAATTTCAAAAAAGAATGTGAATTTTGTTGTTATTTAAAATGTATTTATGAATGCATAAATGGATTCAATACCCTAAAAACTTCTGCATAAATAGATTCAATACCCTAAAATCCTCTAAGGCACTAGGGTTCTAAACATAAACAACTTAAACTCAAGTTTTAAAAATCTCTAAAATTTTGTTTAAAATTAACAAAAAAAAAAATAACCTTAATATAATATTTATATCTAATAAATTACACTAATTCATATTAACGATTAATAAAAATAAATAAATAACAATTACTTAATCTAAAATTATGAATAAATTATTTAATTAAAAAAATCTAAATGAATTAAACTTGAATTACAATTTTATATAATTATAAGCTAAACTCGTTTAATTTATAATAATTTTTTTAATTTATTTAATTTAAAATATAGAGAAGTAATAAGTATTATTGACGATCATCAAGTAATATAATTTAATTAAAAGAGTAAAGGAAAACAGAGATTCGTGTTCCCCATAATTAAATATTCAAATAATGTGTTTTTAATTTAATTTTGAAGTAAAATTAAAAGTAAATAATAAATTTAAAAATATTGAAAAGAATCTGATACATTAAAAAATTATGCGAAATAATAAATAATATTATTCGCATAACTGGACAAATGGCCTATTGAATTGCCCATGGATTTTATTTTTACTTTCATTAAAATTACATTTTAAAAAACAATACTAGATATAGAAAAAAAAAATAAATTGCCACATATTATTCGGTGCAAAGGAAAAAAAATTTCATTTCAATATTTGGAAAGGCCGTAGTCTAATGATTATATTTTTTGTTTTGAAAATTGTGGAAATTTTTTTGTTTTGAAAATTGTGGAAATTCTGATTATATTTTTAAAAAATCTGGTAGGGATTTTTGTAAATCCAAATAAAAATTATCAAATTTCATAATTTTAAGTATTTTTGATGGTGCTGAATTCATTTTCACTATAAAAAATATGAATAAATTCTGTATCTACAATTTTTTTACCCAAATTTCAACCACCTTTGACACTCCAATAAATACAATACAATAAATACAATAGAAAAAGTCACGATTCACTGATACAAAAAGGTTTTCAAAGGCTCTATGTTGAACCGAGTTGTCTCTAGTGCGACTTTTTGGACGCTTTTCCGTTGGGTTTTTCCGGTCAAATTTCTCTAAAATTTGGCAACAATTTATTGAAATCACAAGCTTGATGGGTAATTCCTTCACAATCAAAGTGTCTTGGGGTTTTTGAGGGTGTTGAATCCAAATATACAGTTAAAAAACCAGTTTGAATAACACAAAACAAAATTTCAGCTCAAATTTTTCCACGAGATTCCGACACCAAAATCTTCAAAAAATTACACTAAAAAACAACTCCATGTTAAACATGCGCGAAGTTACACAACCAACGCATCCTGTACTATCGAATAGTGCGCTAGCCATAAAGGAGCAAGTTTTCGAAAGTCAAAAGAATATAAAGAGTCACGTGGCTTTATACGTAGTGTTTTCGAGTATTTTTTAAAAGTAGGTGACTTTTTCAAATCATACTTTATTGTATGAAATAAAATGAATTTTATTTATTTGGATTATAAAGATAAAAAAAATGTTTTTAACTAGTTTCCGAATTGTAGTTTTTATGGTTAATGTGGAAAGATTATGATGTGTGGGTTATTAAGATGGAGACCACATTAAAGACTAATGATGTTTGCGACTATGTCATAAATGGATTTTCCGAATTTAAAAATGAAGCTAAAGAATGAGTCCTCACCAATGCAAAGAGGGAACAATGAAAGAAAGACAGAAAGAAGAATGCACAAGCGTTGCAGCTTATCTAGCAGGGAATGGACCAAGCAACGTTCCAAAAATTATGATCATGTCTTCAATGAAAGCAACATGGGAGACTTTGGCGACAAGCTATAAAGGAATGAACAAAGTCAATATTCTTAAGTTGCAGAATATTAGAAGAGATTTCGAAAGTTTGCAAATGAAGGAAATATAGGACATTCTTTTCATTCATGAATCGGGACTTGATTGTCATAAATTAGTTAAAAATTTATGGTGATGACATAAAAGATCAAAAGTTGGTTGAGAAGGTCCTTAGATCTCTGTCTACCAAATTTGATGTTGCGGTAGCAACCATAAAAGAAGCCAAGGATTTGGAAACGATGACAATTGATGAGTGATGGGATCACTTCTATCCCAGGAGGCAAGGATAGACAAAAATAAGGATTCCACCTTAGAAACTGCTTTTAAAAGTAAGGTTTCTATCTCAAGAGACAAAGCTCAAGGCAAAGGTAAATCAAGATGTAGAAGACAACGCAGGAGACATGGTGGCCAGAGAGATGGCAGAGAAGAGTATGAACATGAAAGTGGAAGCAATAACAAAACCTTCAACAATAATCAAAGAGTTGACAAATCAAATGTGAGATGTTATTATTGTAATAAATTTGGTCATTATGTCTGTGATTGTAGGAAGAAAATCATTGATCAAGGAAAGGAGAGAGATAATATCACTATAGAGAATACTGACTCTATGTTCCTAGCTTGTCATACCATGCATGGACCTTCTGACAATGTGTGGCTATTAAATAGTGGTTGCAGTAACCACATGATAGGAAACAAGAATTTGGTTGCAAATCTAGATTAATATATGAAGACAAAGGTAAAGTTGGGGACTGACAGGACTGTGGATGTAGATGGCAAAGGAGTGGTCAACATTCTGACCAAGCAAGGGGAGCCGAAGACAATTTCAGAGGTATCTTATATCCCTGGTCTCAAACATAATTTGATAAGTGTTGGTCAATTAATGCAGAAGGGATAAAAGGTTATTTTCCAAGGACAAGAGTGTGTTATATATGACAAGCCCCCCAACAAACATCTGATAGCAAAGGTGCAGATGATGAGGAACAAACTCTTTCCTCTAATCATGAATTATTGTGATCATTTCAGTTCTTTTACAGTTGCATGTTCTAATGATTACTGGTTATGACACTTTCAGTTTGAACACATGCACTTATCTGGTTTAGGATTGTTGCAACAAAAACATATGGTTAGACGGTTACCTCCCATCAAGGAACCTTCTAGTACCTATGAGTGTTGCATCTTAGGAAAGCAACACTATCAGAGTTTTCCGAAAGGAGTTATATACAGAGAAAAGAAGCCACTATATTTTTTCATACAGACTTGTGTGGACCTATGAGGACACAATCGATTGGTGGAAGTTGTTATTTTCTCACTTTCATCGATGATTTTAGTAGAAAGACATGGGTTTACTTCCTGAAGAAGAAGTTTGAAACTTTTGCAAAGTTCAAGGAATTCAAAGCCTTAGCAAAGAACTAGAGTGATTGTCATATCAAGGTATTGAGGTCATATCGTGAAGGAGAATATGATTTGAAGGCATTTCATTATTACTACAACAACATGGAATCAGAAGACAATTTAAAACTAGATACACACCACAAAAAAATGGTGTATAAGAGATAAAGAACAAGACAATTATGAACATGGCAAGGAGCATGTTGAAAGGAAGAAACTTGTCTAATGAGTATTGGGTAGAAGCAGTTGCATGTGTTGTTTATGTGATAAACAATATCCTACAAAGATTGTGATGAACGTAGTACCAGAAGAATCATGGTCATGCATGTCTTGCAGTGTATCTCATCTCATAGTGTTTGGATGTGTAGCTTAGGCATATGTGCCTAAATATCTAAGAGGCAAGATGGGTGATAAAAGTAAAAAATGCATATTTATTGGTTATAATGGGCAGTCAAAAGCTTACAATAACCATGTCACCAACAAGACCATAATCAACAAAGATGTTGTGTTCAAATAACAAGAGTCATGGAATGAGAGTATAAACAAAACAACTAATGCACAAATACCATTGACAGAAGAAGAGGATCTAGCAGAAAAGGAGCAGAAAGATTCAAAAGAGAATACACCTAACAGAGTCACGCCAGTAAGGCCTCAAATTTATTCTGAACAACATGGATCTTCAAGCATATCAACAGATCAAAATTGTCCTAGCAATCAATCAGGTGATGAATCAAGCAATGGTAAGAGAAAAATGGGAAGTGTGAAAGATATTTATGATGACTTGGATGTTAGTTCAAATTTTTCATTGTTGTCTTTCCAACCTTCTTCGTTTGAAGAAGAAATCAAATATGAAAAGATAGGAGCAATATCAATACCACTTCTTTTAGTATTGATCTCCCAGTTTTTGGAAAATGCCCCAAATTCTATTCGAGCATCCAGATCCGAGTCGATCAGCAACATCTATGAATAAAGGTCCTAGAACAGCTGTCAAAAAGAAACTAATCCAGTAGGAGCGGAGCGGTTAATAGCAATGTTCATAAAAGTGCCTGCCGACCCAAGCACTCCAGATCTAAAAGGCAGTAGCTAATAAAGAGTTTCTCCACGCAGGACGGAGGGCTCACCTCATACTATTTAACGCGCATCCCACCCCAATCCCCGAGGGTGAGGACCTTTTCTCGGCTTTTCTCAAAATTGAAAATGAAATCTATCAATGTGATGAAGTGGCTGATTCCCACTGCAAGTCATGGATGAAGAAATTGAATCTATTGAAAAGAATGATGCTTGGGATTTGGTTGATTTTCCAAAAGACAAAAACCTCATTGGTGTAAAATGGGTGTACAAGACACAGTTTAATGAGAAAGGTGAAATTGACATATTTAAAGCAAGACTTGTAGCAAAAGGATTCTCGCAGCAACCAAGAATAGACTAGAGAAACATTTTCTCCATTAGCCATATTGGATATTATAAGAGCAGTATTAGCCACGGTAGCTTAGAACAAGTGGAAAGTTGATCAAATGGATGTGAAATCAAGCTTCTTGATTGGAATTCTAGAAGAATAAATCTATGTGCAGTAGCCTCTAGGATATGAAGTCGAAGGACAAGAAAATAAAGTTTACAAGTTGAAGAAAGCACTCTATGGGCTCAAGCAAGCACTTAGATTTTGGTATAGAATAATTGACAGACACATGATCAAGAATGGATTTCGTAGAAGCAACACTGAGCCTACCTTATACACAAAGGTAAATGAGCATGGACAAATTTTAATGTTTTGCTTATATGTGGATGACATAATTTATACTGTTGATATTGAGTTAGATGAATTTAAAGCAACCATGAAGAAAGAATTTGAGATGAAAAATCTTGGTCTTATGAAATATTTTCTTGGCATATAAGTTGAGCGATCTAAAAAAGGAACTTTTATTTATCAAAATAAATATGTTAAAGATTTGCTGAAAATATTCAGGATGGAAAATTGCAAACCTATCCCTACACCAGTTGCAACAGATACAAAGTTAAGTAAGGATGATGAAGGATCGAGTGTCAATCCAACTCTATTCAAAAGATTGGTTGGTAGCCTGATGTATCTCACAACTACAAGACCAAATATTATGCAAGGAGTAAGTTTGTTTTCTAGGTTTATGGAGACTCCAAAAGGCTCACATTAGAAAGAAGGAAAAAGAATTATGGGATATATAGCGGGAACAACATATTGTGGCATAATGTATGCAAGCACAAAGAAGAAGGATTTGATTGGATATATATATAATAAATATAAATAAACATATATAAATAAATTAATATATAATATAATATAAATATATATATATTGCAAGTATTTGGGATGATAGGAAGTTTATGGCTGTGTTCCATCTTGGTTCAAGTGTGATTTCATGGGCATCTAAAAAGCAACCTGTTGTGACACTATCATCAATAAAAGTAGAGTATGTAGTAGCAACATCAAAAACATGTCAAGCAATATGGTTAAGAAGAGTATTGGATGGACTCAAGCACAAACAACAATATATTGTGACAACACCTTAGTTATTGCTCTATCCAAGAATAATGTGTTTCATCAAAAGAACAAGCATATTGATACAAGATATCATTTCATTAGAGAACTTGTGATAAATGTAGAAGTCTACTTGAAGCCTTGTAAATCGAGTGATCAATTGGTTGATATATTTACTAAGCCATTAGAAAAAGAAGTATTTGAGTTTCATAGAGGAAACTTGGGTGTTGTAAGCCTAGCAGAGACTTAGACCAGCAGGCATGTTTTAGTTGTCATGAGTCATGTCTTAGTTTAGCATCATAATTAAGGGGGAATGTTAAAGATAGTTAATTAATCCTGCATGAAGAGTTGGATAAATTTAGAGAGTCAGTTAACTGAGTCAAGTCGATTTAAGTCATATTTTGGGTAAAGTTGAATTTAGTGTGTGTTTGCATGTTGAGTTATTTTGGGTGAGTTGCTAGTCGAAAAAGTTTAAATACCCCTCACCAGGTTCATTGTAATCATCAAGTTTGTGTGATCAATTTCAGAGCCACAACTCATGTTATTATGTTTGTGAATTTGTGTGTTAATTTTTTGTCTGTTTCCTCCTTTGGCATTCCAACATCAATATTATATGCATCTAGACATCTTTATATCGATTATAAATTCAGAAATATAGCAAAATATGATGGTTAGAGAGATCAAAGAATTAATCCCTTTCCTCATCATATTCAAAGGTATTATGCAATCGACATAGTTCAACATATACGACGACAAAGGGATTTGATATACATTAACATAAAACCATGAATTTGTAACTAGACACAGCCACCTAAGAATGAAAGAATGAGTGAATGACGTTCTCTAATGAAGTCATGTTTTATTTGGAGTATGAATTTTCAAGGGGTGAATGTCATTTTCTAATGATGTTATGATTTCATTTGGAGTATGAATTTCTTGCAAGAATTTGGTGAGAAAAAATTCTAGAAATTTGATTGTGGGAGTGTTTAAACAATTTTTTGATAGTGGAAATGGATGGACCACCATAAGAAAAATCTATATAGCACCCAAAATTCTAAAACACTCTATAGCAAAAATTAGATTTTCAAAAAATCATACTGGAATTTCTATTATTCTTCCAACAAAAGCGTGACCTGTTTAGACTATGCGTGAGTAAATTTATAATTTTGATGCATCCACCTAGCGACCAAGCCAATTTGCAGATATCTGGCTATAGATTTTGAAAAGAAAAAATGTCGTCTATTAAGTTGTGCAACTCCTAATTTCATTTGTTAGATTTTGAATTCCAAGATTATTAAATTTGGACAAAATCAAATTTAAATAAAGGATGCCTATGGGACTAATTATTCCAATGATTTCAATTTTATTAAAAAAAAAATGTAAAACCAGAATCATAATCAATTGCAAATATTAAAAAATAAAGTAATATTTATACAAATATCAAAAATCATAATCATAAATTTTATAGAATTCACTCAATTACCCTTAACCAAATTTAGATGCA
>APFE031067800.1:0-11005 GCA_000404065.3 Pinus taeda | reverse complement strand
AATAAGCTAAGGGGAAAATAGAGTGATTAGGGGGCTAAGGGGAAAACATAGTGATTAGGGCGCTCCTTGTTGCACAAGTCTGCCACTTTCATTTCAACCTTTTGGACTTGGAAAGTGTTTTGCAAGTGAATATTTACACAGATCAAGGTACGGACATAGCAATAAAATAATTGTTCAGTTTGTGCATTGCTACGAAGTTCTTCATTTCTTTTGTTCCAAATCAAGTAGAGGAGTTTGATCCTAAGAAGCTGCCACTTTGCTTTAAATTCAACAAACAAAAGGAGTTTGTCACTTGTTAAGGTGATTTTCTAGGAGATGCCTATTGGGAGTATCTGGCTACAAAGTTTAGATCCAATATCGGGTGTCATATATCTTCTCATTGCAACCCACAAGTTATATACATGAACTGTTAAGTTTAAAGAAACTGGAAATGAAAAGTCTCTGGTTCAACTGTTTCATGGAAAAAAAATTAGAAAATAACAATCGACATGCACACATTCTCAAAGCAGGTGTCGTGCTCTGGAAAATCTCTGTTTGTTCAAGGTATCCAACATGAAACTGTGAATTCGTTGTTGAAAATCCTGCCAAATTCTTTTTCTTTGCACCTAGAAGCTGCACATTACAAACTGACATTTTAGCTAGTGAAGAGAGACCCCCTGCAGTACCCATCAATTTTGCTGCAGCCGGACTCCCTGCAATAGCAGATAAATTGGGGGCAATGTGTCCCATCCTACTCTCAACAAAATCCAAAACCTTCTTTTTTGCTGCATCAACTGCAACACTCTATCACATGCATCTAAAGTATTTGGCAAGTTTTCTTCCGATATAGGCTTACCACTAGTGGTAGATGCAGTGACGAAAATAACCATAATGATTGCCGAAGGTAAAAGACCCTCAATATCAACTAGAGTTAAATCGATCTCATTTCCAATTTTCTTTACAACTCGAGCGTAATCAATTGGATGGTGTACAAGAGATTCTAACTTAGGAAACTTCAACCATGAGTAAAGGGATAACCATGAGCGTAACGGCTTATGAGGGTTCTACTTATCTTGTCATGAATTAATTGCTTAACTAGGTGAGATGCATTGGATTAGGTGTTGCATTTGGGTTGTTGGTGTGACAAGGGGTTTGGGGGGAATTATGGTTGGAGTTTGTTGGCGCAAGACTCATATAAGTTAGTTGAGTATGAAATTATTTGGTGTGGTAGTGATTGCATGCCCATAACGCATGAGATTAAAATTAACTCACACCAATATTTTATAATATTAACTCTTAAATGATAAACAATAATGTTTGTTTATTAAATAAATATATATTTTTAATACAAATACATTTTAACATTAATTTCATAAACCATAACACAAATAAACATGTTTGCTAATGATTTCAAATTGAATTTGTTTTTTGGAGATATTTTTATATTTTTAATGAATCTAAGATTAAAGTAAATGTATATGAATAAATTTTTTAATTAAATTATAAATAGCTATATAATTTTTTTCTAAATTTATAGAAATAATTATATTTCTATGATTTTTATTGTAAAAATTAAAAAAAGAAAAAAGAAGAAGAAGAATTCTTATGAGTTTTAAAGTGAAATAGAATACTGCTCATTTCTCAAAATTATTTTGAAAGAGCTTGTTGCTTTTGTGACACTAAAAAGATTTAAAATGAAAAACAAATTCTCACCAAAAAAAGATTGAAGATAAATAAACAAATTCTCTTCAAATCTCCTAAGTATATAGAGGTTATATCTCATTTTCAAAAGATTGGTCACATGGCCAATCCTCCTAACCTTTTAAGTCAACAAAATTATGGGAATTTCGAAACACTACCCTTAATATTTTTGTAACATAAAAATAAAATTCTAAAAATTCTAATTGAACATTTAATCTAATAAACCAAATTGATTTCCAAAAGAAAATATAATAATTGAAATAATTTCCTTAGTGCACAAGTTTGACCTCAATGGATATTAATCATCATAATCAAATATTAAATTTTTCTACTACCAAATTCATGAGTCCCTTGCTTTTAGGAAAAGGGATCCCCTCCACACAAGAATTTTATTGGTAAAGTTTATGGAGAATTTAAACAACATAAAAATAAAATTCTAAAAAATTATAATTGAACATTTAATCTAATAAACCAAATTGATTTCCAAAAGAAAATCTAATAATTGAAATAATTTCCTTAGTGCACGAGTTTGACCTCAATGGATATTAATTATCATAATCAAATATTAAATTTTTCTACTACCAAATTCATGAGTGAGACCTTGCTTTTAGGAAAAATGATCCCCTCCACACAAGAATTTTATTGGTAAAGTTTATATTAATTATCATAATCAAATATTAAATTTTTCTACTACCAAATTCATGAATGAGATCTTGCTTTTAGGAAAAAGAATCCCCTCCACACAAGAATTTTATTGGTAAAGTTTATAGAGAATTTAAACAACTAATCTTCTATAGAGAAACACATACTCTTACAGATAAAGCTTTCTCAAATACTTTTTTACCTAAAAGCTCACTCCATACTTTTTACATAATAATTAAATATACAAAAACTTATTATTTTATTATATATATTTAATCTTAAAATACCAATTAAATTTAAAAACAAAATTTTTATCTTTATATTATATTTGTTTCAAATTTCCTTGAAATTAGTAACACTAACTAAACATTTAAACTTTCCATATAACGTCTTACTAACCCCATTAAGTTTTTCCATAGGAAAATTGTTGAAATTCCCTCTCCTCCGTAAGGAAACCATAAAAGCTTCCATTTCGTTGGCCACTAAAATGTCAAATATGAATAATCTCCAATTGTATATTACATGAGGAAATAGTTACTTCTTAATAATAAAATAATTGAATTGTTATAGTCAAATATGAATAATCTCCAATTGTATATTACATGAGGAAATAGTTACTTCTTAATAATAAAATAATTGAATTGTTATTGAATTTTACTGGATGATTTTACAAAATAAGACACGCACACAGGGCCAAATATGATATTCCAACACATTGGCAAAATCATGCAGAAACATATTACAATAATGCGCAAGTCTTACATTCACGCTCACCCACAAACCATTGGGCAAATGCACAAATCACAAATCCATAAATCTATGAAATAGAGTACAAGCATGCCACATATGATATTCCAAGACATGCACGCAAAATGCATCGTGTTTATTGCACATATTTTATTGATTAAATGCCCGAATATCTCAACTTCACCGTGAAGTGAAGTTTTATTGAACTTATGCATAAATCCATAAACCAAATAGAAACCAAACCACTGCCTTTGTCTCACCTCCACCGTCGGTCATGGAGACCCCATGTTCCTGGTGTAAAATGGATATGTATCAACTGGACAAAATTCTTGTCTAATTCACTCACTGTCTTTTAGTTTCTTCAGTGTCCTTCCTCTTCGCTCTTCTGAAATATGCCAGGATTGCAGTTTTTTATTTCTTCAACAAAGTTTCTTGCTCTCAAGTTTGGGCGTTCGCTTCATATATTTCTCGCTATCTTTAAGTTATATGTGCAACAAACATAAGCTACAACTTCGTGAACCCATTCCATTAACTTATCTTTCAATAATCTGGATCCTCCATTCTAGTATCTACGTTAAGATTGCCTTTGTGATTTCACGGGAATATTTTCTCAAAATAATTTAACAGTGGGTAATCATTGGCAGGCAGCGGGAGGTTATGTTTGATAGCAACCTGTAATTGATAGAAACGACAACTGCACCTGCAGCATTGGCCATTCTCACATAGCGCGTGAAAGACCCCTTGATGAAGGAACATGCTGTCATTGTAATCCGTTTGAATTCCAGGATGAAAAACCCTTCCAGTTCCATGGAAAGCTCCACTCGCTTTGGTCGAGGCATTAGCAGCAAAATTCAAATGGGCGCGGAGAAATAGCAAAATTGAAACCGCCCACTGCAGATTTTAAATTTTGAAATTTTGAGCGGTAAACTGCAGGTTGAAATTTTTTAAATTTACCGCTTACAGGTGCATTGGTTGAGTCTGTTTACAGCTGCCGGCGTTAGACGTACACAGGACGGGACGAGATTGGATAGAAAGTAGGCCGGAAATGGCGACAAGGTGCGGACGTGGAAGCGTCGTTGCCAGAATATCAATGTTATGGATGTATGAACATCCATAGCAATGTCGCATTGCCCTCCAAAAATTCTCATTATAGAAGATGGGGGTAAGCATTAATGGCCCAATAACATGGGATCTATTGGTGGCCTCCTATTTGCCTCAATTCCTTACAATTATTTAAGGAAAGGAATTGAAGGTTTGGGCAAACACCCTGAAGATTCGGACAAAGACCACCATGAAACATGCATTTGTCCAGTCTATTCAACTCTGTTTCTATTTCTCCTTCAACCCTTCTAAATGGAAGCTCGCGCAGGGGACACGCTGTTACCTCTAAAGATTTCAGATTGTTCATCTTAAGATCTTGAGGTAAATATTCTATCCCACATTTCTTTATTTTCAACTCTATCAACTGAGTCAAATTTTTGAAGGAATCAGGCAAGAATTTCAATTCTGGGCAATTAACCATCTTTAAAATTGTCAACTGAATCAACTGTCCAATGGAATCGGGCAAAAATTTCAATTCTGGGCAATTCTCTATCCTCAACTCTGTCAATTGAGACAACAGTCCAAAGTCGTGGGGCAAGCATTTCAATTTTGGGCAATCGAAGAGCCACAATTCCTTCCAGCTCTTGAGAACAGGCAAAAGTGGCAGAATTCCCAACGAACAATCCCTTCCTAATCCCATAATTACTGTCTTGCATAGGTGTTCAATACCGTTCGGAGGCAGTTCTTGCAAGATCCTTGTAGACACATCTGATCTTACCAAGGACCGTAGATGATCTAAGTTTTCCGGGGTAATAATATTCCCAAAAGTTCTGTTGGAGATGGTCAAATTGAGACAAACAATAAGATTCCCAAATCAATTTGGAAACATCTTCCAACTGGAAGCATTTGTCGAACCTGTTCCCTGGAAGCTTGCTGGTTTTTTCAATGAATCAAGAAGCGACACCACTGGCAAAGTTTTGAACAGCGCTTTCCGATGACCAGAAAACAGAATCGGGTTATTTTCGACGCATATCTCTCGCAACTGGTGAGCGATCTGCAATATTCGTGTTTCCATTTTCGAAACGTTATAGTATGAATTTTTTTTCCTTGAAAAAACGATCGAGGAAAGAAAAGATAAACATACCTGAGATGCATGTGCCTGCAATATTCTTAATTCCCTCGCATCCACTTCCAGAACTTCTAAATCCTCCCTGGGAATCCAGGAAGGTATGGAAGAGTTTATGAAGTTATTCCAGTGGAGGCAATTCTGTATCTTGAACTCTCTCAACTCAGTCAACAATCCAGAGGAGCTGGGCAAGCGTTTCAATTCCGGGCAATCGAAGAGCCACAATTCCTTCAAGTTCTTTAGAACGAGCAAAAGTGGCGGCATTTTCAACAAACGACCTCCTCCTAAATCCAGAATTTCCATCTTGGATAGGTCTCCAATACCGTTTCCAGTTAATTCATTTAAGATCCTTGCAGACATATCTAATCTTACCAAGGACTGTTGATGTGCAACTTGGGGAGGCAATTCCTTCAGAGTGCTACAACCTTGAAGATCTAAGTATTTCAGGGTGGTAATATTTCCAAATGTGTCGTTGGAGACGGTCAAATTGGGGCAGCCTCTCAAAGATAGATATTCAAGTCCAATTAGATTCCCAAAAGAATTTTGAAGCAACTGCAAACTGGAAGCATTTGTCAAATCTATTACCTGGAGGTTCGTTAGCTTTTCCAATGAATCAGGAAGCGAAATCATTTCTGAACAGTTTCTTAACACTAAGCATTTCAAAGAATGCACATCACAAACTTCAAAGTTCTTCTGGCAAGGTTTCGAATAGTGCATGGCATATGACAATCTTTCAAAATGCTTCAGCTGCACTATGGACTTGGGAAACCCTGAAAGGGGAGCGCAGATACTTAGCTCTCGCAACTGGCGAGGAACCTGCAATTTTCGCATTTGAACTATCTGAAAAATATATATGATGATTTTCGCTGAAAAATAAAGTGAAATGATCGAGGAAAGAAAAGTAAACATACCTGAGATTCACGCTCCCACAATATTCTTAAATTTCTCCCCGCCACTTCCAAAACTTTTAAATTCTCCATGGGAATCCATGAAGGAAGGGAAGAGTGTGTACACTTATACCAGCGGATCCACTGGAGATGTGGTGCTCGGGCCGTCCTCACTATGCGTTCTAAATAACCATCTTCAGCCGCGACAAATTGCAAATTCAAAATGCCACAAAAACGGAAATGGTCGAATAGACGCCTCAGACAGCTCCCAAACAACTCATGACTCCATCTTTTGTACCATGACATCTCACTCATCAGCTGGCGAGTATTCTGTGGATTGAACTCGGAGGGACCATCCATGGTAACTCCGCGGACATCGATGTTTACCTGTTCATTCATGAAAATTATACAAGGTACACAGATATTTCTTTCTCGGCAAATAAACAAACCCTATTTATCTTTAAACCCAAAGACAAACACTTGAATGAATGAAGCACTCACACATGAGGATTTCTCCAACAAATCATCAATGTAGTTGGTCTGCTGACGCCAAAGACGACGGGGACTTACATTTTCTGCAATGTGTCTTCCCATATCTCTGATCTGTTCATGCATTTTTATCTTATTTTCAGTGTCAACTTCCATTAAACACTTATCCTCTAGATCTAAAAGTGTCCCAACTGAACCACATATTCTTATTACTGTATCTCTGTCTTCTCCTGTGAAGAAGCAAGCAATATCTAAGAATATCTCTTGATCCTCTGTACTAAGCGAGTCATAACTAATTTTAAGTCGCTCCTGTATCTCAGTAGTAGGTAGTATCCTGTTAAGCCGATTCAATGTTTCTTGCCAGTAAACTTTATCATTTTCACCGGAAACGAGCGCACCAAAGACTTTTAATGACAATGGCAGTCCATCGCAGGCTTTTAGAAAACCATATACCAGATCTTCAAATTCTGGTAGAGGGTACGGCTGATGGAAGGCATGAAAAGAGAAGAGCTCTTTGTAGTGCTCTAAATTCAGACCCTTTAGCTCATAAAATGATGTCTCTTTGATTTTTGCTATTTTGAGGAAATCTCTAATTGGCAAAAACGGTCGCAGTTGCCGGGCATCATCTACGTCATCTAAAATTATAAGAAAGTGAGAGGAGGAAGAGAGATGCTTTATAAGTTTCTCTATACCTTCATCAATGCTCTCTATCTGCAGATCCAATTCAGTCAAGTCCTTGAGCAGTTTCCTCTGCAAAGAAGGTAAAGAGCCATTCACTGCTTTTTCTCTGACATCATATAAAAAGCATGATCGACTGTACTGTGATCTCCTCTTGCTGAAGCATTCCTTGGCCAGTGTTGTCTTTCCAACACCGCCTAGACCCACAATTCCCACAACCTTTTCCTTTTGCCGCTGCATTAGTTTGCTTTCAAATTCGTGTAACATTTCCCTCAATCCCGTTGGGTGTTCGGCCACAAATTTCAATGGTGTTTTGTCAATGTCATTCAACACGCGTCGCACAATTTCTTCCAACAGTTGCCCCTCGTCCCTGAAAATCAGAGAACAAAATATCTATCATAAAAAGCCACATATAAAATGTTGCATTATTTCCTTTGAATTATGGAATATTGCATGGGTTCTAAGAACCCCAAGTCTAACAGCATACAAAACAATGGCGTCTAATCAAGGGATCAACTCTTTGTGAACAGGATGGATGATACAACAGCATTGTTTAAGGTTTAGATAACAATATTCTTTCCAAGATTGCAGCAGCAACGATAGAGAGGCATGAAACATTCTTGAAATGACATATAGTGAAAGGAAGAACAATACCGATCAACTCCAAGCCAAGCCACATAGTGTTAGAGTTGAGGAACCAAAAACTATAACAGGGAAAGTTATGGTAGAACTCATCGAAGAAGGTATCCAATACATGGAGACTACAATTGTCTGGCAGAATACAGTTGAAGAAATTGCAAAAACAAAGTGATTATGTACGAGATTTAGAGTTTGAACATGGTGTAGAAAGTGAATCCCACTCTACAGATACACTTGTGGTAAATGACATTGAAATTGAAGACCCTCCTAGTGAATGTTGAATTTGATTATAAGGTTGAACTAGTTTTTCTTGAAGAGTGGCTTGCAAATCTAAGTGTGATGGAGATGAAAGTTGCCACAGAAAGCCTACAATCACTACAATAAAAAACAAAAGGAGGAACACAGAAAATGAGGCAACCATAAGAGTCGTTGAAGCTATTGCAGCTCTAAAAGAGGCGATGAAAGGAAATGAAGATATTATTTTTTATTTTACACAGGTCAATAGAAAAGTTCAATCAACCGTCATTAAAATACACGCAAAAGTGAAAGAAAATTTAGATAAATAAGACGATGAAATATTGAAGAGGACAACAAAATATTGAAGAAGAAGACCAAAGTAAAGTTGAAGCTGAAGAAGAAAGAAAAGTACATAGAATATGAAGTTTGCAGCAAAAGGAAGAAAAAACTTATATGACATAGAGCTACGAACAACCCACATCAACATATAGAAGTAAAACAACTTTTGTATTTATCTCAAATGTTGTAAGCTTAGCTGAGACTTAGACTAGTAAACATTAGTGGTTGTCATTAAGGGGTGTTGGAATATGTTAGTTACTCCCACTTATTCTCAATTTTTTAGTAGTTTCTAATACAATTTAAATTTAGAAATAAATAGTCATGCACATGTGTAACATAAAATTGGCATAATTATCCTTTTCCATGATCTTTCTAGAGGATTCTCTCTAAGTTTTTTGGGGTCTATTTATTTTTGTATCCTCAATCAATTTAAGCAATAAAAAATCAAGTTAGAGAGGTGCAACTCTATTATGTTTTATTGTGTAATATCCCGAACCAACTAATTGTTGGAAGATGTCACCCTCACTGGCCCTTTGTTCCCTTAGGCTAGCAACAGGGGGGTTTTGGAAGAAGAGGACCCCTGATTTATAATAAGAAGGGGCAAAAGAAGGGATTTTTGTAAATAACTAGGGAAGATGTGGTATTTTCTATAGGTATTTGCTGAGGGTATTTGTCGATGGTATTCATGGTATTATGGTCAATGATACTTGAAAGTAAATTCTAGAAACTTGGAGAAGGCCCAGTGGAAAGCTATAAAAGAAGAAGGAAGGAGGAAGGGAAGGCATTCGATCTTAATATTTTCTCTTTGCATTTGGATTGGAGGCTCAGGTGATTTTTCCATAAGCGAGGGTCTCAAGTGAGATCATCACGCTAGCTTTGGTGGGATCCAATTTCACCCTAGCCGGCAATCGAACTTCGGTGATACGGGATATCATCCTAGCTGGTTCAAATATTTTCCATCTATTTGATTTCATGGAGGTGATTTTGCTAGAGTAAAGGGTTCCAAGATTGGATCAAGATCCGTTACACGAGATCTATTAATGTCTGGGAAGATCTATCTTTGATCCATCAATCTTGGAGAATTAGAGGAGTGAAGTCGTTTATTCCCTAACTGGGTATATTTCTCCTTTTCTTGTGCACACTTGCAGACAAGAGGTTTTTCTTATATCTGGGTATAATCCTCATCAATTGGAAACCAGCTCTTTGAGATTCATTATCAGATCAATTTTGAGCAGGATTAAACTCCCTTGGCACCTGTGCACAATTATGTTATGACCTAGGCAAATAATTTACTGGAGGGCAAATCATAGTAGCAGGTTGGACATTGTTGGCATGCCAGAATAGAGATCATGTTCTTCACTTTGGCGCGAACCCTTCTCTATCAATTAATCAATGATTGTTGAAGAAATTATACTCGTAGACTTGGAGATTGGTTAATAATTCGTAGAACAAGTAGTTGGGCACTATTCTCTATTGATTTGGTAGATTGAGCATCTAGAGTTGGAAGGTTGAGAGCTTATTGTTGGGTTACACCTCTAAAACAGAGCATTATCCTATTTGAATAGTCATTATGGTGGCAAAGTTAACATTTATGCATCTGAAGCATCATTGTTTGTATTGTGGAGATGAATTAGGTTCCTAAGTTTCATTGAGCTTTGTATCTCTCTCTGTCAAATTAATAAAAGCTATCTTTTGCCTCTAAGAGAATTCATTGTGCAAGTACTCTAGGTGCTTATGATATGTTTGTAAAAGTTTTTATTGAATCATTCTTGTTGTCTGAAATATTTTCTGAATTATTTATAAATTGTTTGTCGAAGAACTGAGTGGAGTTAAGGTTTAAATTTTGTAATACAGTGGTATCGGAGCCAAGTTCTTGGCCAACTATGGGATGTAATGCCAAGAAAAATCAAAGGGATGCATGTTGGAAATACTGAGAGGGGGGTGAATCAATATTTCTTTTCAATTGTTATTTTTACCAGTTAGATCACTTATATTTAGAACACAAAATGAACAATGATAGAATCAATACTTTTATTAATTTCTTCTTTCAATAAATCAAGTACAATATTTAGGGCTCCAACCCTAGATGAAGACACCAATCTTCAATCTCCCAAGCTCCAACCTGTAATATGCCAAGCACCGACTTGGACTTCTTGTTGACCACTACATGCCAACAACCCATAGAAGTACACCCCCTTTTTTGGCAAAATGGATAGTGCCTAATAAGATTATTAGCTTGATCATCATCTTATAATGTAAACTCAGTGTACATGTGTATAATGTAAATATTCTCAGCAGATTCGTGTTGTGTATGTAATTACCTAGGTAAACATACTTTTCTGATGACGATCTACATTTCAGGAGGTTTTTTGTCTCATCGATCCATTCTCGGATGGTCAGCAGAGTTTTCCTTCAGCCTTACCCTAAAGCTAGAATGGATTTTGTCACTGGGTCTTAGGGGAGTCCTAGTGTTCTAGATCGAGTCTATGTAAAAGTGATT
>APFE031067798.1:1109-44450 GCA_000404065.3 Pinus taeda | reverse complement strand
AAATTTCTATCTTTTTCCTAATCATTCACACAAAAATTCAAACATCTATTTCTACCCTAGGTTCTTTAACAATTCTGTTGGAAAGCGGGCGGAGGAGCAGGGCTTTTACATGCTCCATACGCAGGTTCTTACCTTTCGTTTTTAATACCCAATTCTTTCCTAATAGGCACTCATTAGATGCACACTACTCTTTAAAAATGGCTACACTCTCCCCGGCAACAGCGCCAAAATGTGGAGCGATAAAAAGGTGTCTTTGTAACTCCTAATTACTTCACATTAATTGTCAACCCAAGGACGACTTTTTATTTCAAGAGTGTACTCAGTTTGAGGTGGCTATTTACTCAAGAGTAATGTTTTGCAGTATAGTGCTTAAAATCCAAAAGTAAATGAATGTTTGAAAAAGAAATAAACATAAACTCAAATGCTCTGAAATCCAATTATTCACTTAGCAAACATCAATTGAGGATACAGTAGCAATAACTCATTCCTCCAGAGATTTATACAATTGAAATCAAACTAGGACAAGACAATCAATCTGAGAATGAGGAAGTAGTAACCCATGTTCTCTACAATTGGCAGCCCTATATTAAAGCAATTAAAAAGGAAATAGAATTTAAACTAAAGCTGTTATTGAAAGTAAATTAGGAAAACTCTTTAAAAGCAAACTCTTGCAATTAACCAACATAAATGAACAACAAAGTAAATGGGCAGCAAGCTATAATTAAAGGAATCCGAACGACAAAATCTAATTAATGGAAACAATAACAGAAAAGCCAAATTAATAGCAATCTGTAATGAATAGCAAAACCTAGTCTAAGGAAATAAATGTAGGAATCGTATCCTACAGGAATCAAATGGCAATCCCCTATCTTTAAAGATGAATCAAATAGCACACGGTAAATAGAACAACACTGATTAATGATAGAATATGGAACAATGCTTGAAAGCCAAATACAAATGCATAATAACTTAACACATGGCACACCTTAATAGTAATCTGATCTGGTAATCCAATTATCAGTCTTATAAATAATACGATTGTCTTTTTAGAATGGAACAACAATGTTTATAAGTTCAACAATCGTAAGGAAATATAATTTCCAAGATGAATTCAGTAATACCAATGGTCAAATGTTACAACATAGATATTCTATAATTGATCAGCAACGGTATCCTGTAAAAACCATTTATATCAGCACTTAAAGAAACAGCAATGCGTTGCAAAATCGATATGATATTTCTGTCTCAGAAAATGAGATTACGTGACAGAGTTGTGATGTAAAATAATAGAACATACCAGATTACCAAAGATAAGCAAAACCACGCATAAACCAAAAAGATAATATACAGCAGCAGCAGCAGCGTACTCCACCAGAGGCTGGGCCCTTAGCCGCCAGCGGACGCTGCTAGGTTACTTCAGATGAAAAGAATGAACAGTAACTCCCAAATCATATATTAATCATCAAATTGTGAAATCATTACAACAACAAAAGCTTGAGAATTACAATGGTAATGCAACAATCTCATTTTCCTCCTATTCTATCCTATCATGAATTATCCATCATCATTCTTGAATCTCTAAGTCTGAATCGTCAATTCTCCATCTCTAAATTCATCATCCCTCTCTAAATTAATCATCCCCCTCTCTGATCTTTGCTTTCATTTAAATAAAGAGATCAGAGAGCAGTTACAAAAGAGATAATTACAACATGATTTCTATTGCAAAATTGGATTGATTCTAACCAATTGATCAACAAAAAAATATATTTCCATCCATCTTTCAACAAGAGCAAGGTGAATTTGGCTTTGCAGCTGAGATTTGAAGGACGACTGCAACAACAAATCTGAGAAAATCATGCTCAAAGAACCATGCGTTTCTCTCAGTACAGGCCGAATTTGGGCAAACTGTTCATTCTCAAAATTAATTGGGTCCGTTTTGGACAAAACCCATGTTCCGGATTTTCTAGATTCGTCTTCATTTTCTCATAATCTCAACCACAAAACTGTCACTCCTTATTCCAGCGAATTTCTGAGTTGGCACTTTTAATAATCAAATCTTCAATCTGGAAATTACCTTGGAGGCTAAAAATGGTGAATAATGTTACAACCAATTTATTAAAACTATCATTGATAAAATCATGCATAATCATAAATTTATTAGAAATAAAGGAGAATAAATAATATTCATTCATAAGAGCATAAATCATCGTAAAATAGAATTATGATAAATTATGACAAATGACGTGATGAAGAATGGTAGAAATGGTTGGAATAAGCGTTCACAAGTGATAATAATAATGGCATATTAATGGTCCAACAGCCGTGCTTACCTTTTTCCTCATTCCTTGCATCCCACTTCAGCACCACATCATCCAACTGAAATTTGTCCACCTTTGCTTTTCTGTCATAAATTTTCTTAATCTTCTCCTGCAACTTGGATGTGTTCTGAAAGACTTCTTCTCTGGTCTGCTGCAAGTGGACCATTTGATTCAACCTTCTCTGCATAGGATCATCTTCACTGTCGGGCTCCTGAAGAAGTTTGACTACCGGGGCTGCGAGAGAGGTAGGAAACACTGTATCAACTCCATAAACAAGCTCAAAAGGGGAAGTACCAATGGATTTCTTCTAACTGACCGATCTGCCCAAAGTGCATTGGCCAACCTCTTATGCCACCTCTTCTTGTTTATTTCCAGCAGCTTCTTGATGATGTTGACCAATGATTTATTCAAAGACTCCGCCAATCCATTGCCTTGCGGATGATAGGCGGTTGAGTGACCCAAAATGATGTGATATTTATGACAAAATTCTACCATCCTTTTTTATTTGAAAGTTGTTGTGTTATCAGTGATCAACTTATTCGGGCAACCAAAGCGAGACAAGATGTTATTTTCAAGGAATGAAATAATTACCGCATTTGTAGCTTGTCTGGTGGGAATTGATTCGATCCATTTTGTGAAATAATCTGTCGCTGTGAGGATCCATCTATGCTGACCACAAGAAGCGGGATGAATTTCACCAATGAAATCCAACCCCCAATGCTGAAGAGGGGCACTCACTTCAATGGGCTTGAGTGGTAAAGGCTGTAACTTTTGCCTTCCTTTGAAAATCTGACACTTATGACAGCTCTTGACCATTTTATATACATCAGCAAACAATGTCGGCCAGTAGTATCCTGCTCTCAGGACTTTATTTGCTGTTGATTTCCAAAAAAGGCGACCGCCATAGTCTCCCTCGTGGCAATCCTCCATGAATTTTTTTTCTTCTTTTTCCACCAAGCAATTTAATAGAACGCCACCGGGGTCTTTCCAATAAAGTGTAGAATTTAGAATGCAAAACTTGGCAGCCTTCAATTCGAGTGTTCTAGCTTTGTTTCTAGTCATGCTGGGCGGTGGTGACAAATTTTTAAGCACATATATGATATTTGAATACCACGGATAAAGAGCAAACATTTCAGATACCTGAATTGATGAACCTTCCCCATTCTCATCGTACATAACAACGATTAGATTTATGTCTAAGCCGTGCATGTTTGATTCGGCCATTAACTTTGCCAATCCCTGTCCTTTAACAAGCTTTGTGGGCTTTATTTCCACATCATATTCCAACAAAGCTGCAATCTACCTGCCTTGTCTTCCTTTTGGATCTGTCTGCACTAAAACATCTTTGACAGCAACGTTAGGAACATAAGCCAAAATATGAGAATGCAGAATATACACCCGAAAATCTTTCAATGCTTTCACAAGTGCGAGGGCTTGTTTCTCAATGATATTGTATTTTAAGGCTGCATCTCTTATAGCTCTGCTGAAGAATGCAATGGGTCTTTCATTATCATCCCTTTTCTGCAATAACACAGCTGCCATAGTATGCTTCGAAGCAAATGAAAACAATATGAAATCTTGAGTGTAGTCCGAGCTGACTAGAACTGGAGCTGAAGAAAGAGCCAATTTGACTACATTGAAATATTTTATAGCCTCCTTCGTCCATTTCACTTTGATGTCCTTATTAAGCATGTTTGTAATCTCTCTTAGGTGCTCAGCAAGATTAGGTACAAAGCGGCGTAGAAAATTCATTTTACCATTGAAAGATTGAATCTCTTTCTTATTCCGGGGCAGATCAATTTGCTGAATTGCTTGTACATGCACTGGGTCAATATGAATGCCATCTTTTGAGATAATGTGCTCGAGTAATTTTCCTTCCTCCATGGCAAACAAGCTCTTTTTCGGATTCAGTGACAAGCCATATTTTCTGCACTTTTGAAAGACAATTTTTAGATGGTACATGTGTTCTTCATCATGTTAGCACCTAAATCTGCCTTAGGCTGAAGGAAGGCAAAATTCAGGGTAACCACAAACCACGCTCAGTCTGGTAGCTAGCCCTACCAGAACAGGAGAGGGCTCTCTTCGAGTCACATTCAGTGAATAGATAAACGAAAAGGCCTGAGATGACTTACAGTGAACTATTTATCTTAGGCTAGTAAGTGAATATGAATACAAGGAGTGCTTTTTATGAATGACTATGTTTCTGGGATGTTATGGGACCACTGGACCTCAATGAATAGAGAACTTAATACAAAGGCATGGATTATTTCATGAGGCAAGGTAGGCGGAAAGCCTAGAAATTTAGTTTTTAGATAGTGTGGAATGGAGAGATTGATTAAGAGGGTGAAAATGGCATGGACAACATGAATCCTTTTCAACAGAAGAAATGAACACTTAACATGAAATTTTCCCACAGGCAGAGCAATAAAATTGAATTCTACCTTAGCTAACTTAGAAAATTTCAATGGAAATGAACATGAAATGAGCTATGAAACGTAAGAGACAAATTTGCTACACTCACAACCACATGAGTCTCATGAAACAGAGCCACTGCCTTTCATTAATCCTCTGTAAAAATATACAATGCAGAAACAAAGTTTCTTTCCCACAGTCTCCCAGAAGTTACAAGCCAACCAACCCTTTGCAAATGGTTTGCATACAATATATAGAATGTGCCATGAAGAGATAGAACGCCTAAGGGTTGGGGAGTTACTCTAATCATTACAAAATGAAGGTGGAGATCCAAACATCAGCTACAGGTGCAGCGCCACAAACATGACAAATGGCTTGGGTGGCCCTTTGCATTCCTTTGCCACTTGGATAATTGACCATCTGGAGTGAAAATACTTAAAAAACCACCTTAGGTGCTGAAAAACTGAAGTGCATATGAGTGGGCCCACTTACAAAAAGTCGGGAAGCAAAATTTCGCGAAATAGAGGCATTCTGGCCCTTTTTCCTATATGCGTCATGCCTTTTTCCTGTATGCGCCATGCCACTTTGAGGCCAGTTTTGAGGCACTTCCCGGAGTCCAAAATGTGCCCAAGTGTTCTCGTTGGAAAGCCTGTCTTGTATAATTTCCAACCCAAGTGAAATTTTTGAATTTGGAGCTCATTTGCCCCTCCAAATCTTCATTCTCCCAAGACTGCTTCCTGTGTGTCAAAATAGGGGCAGTGAGGCCATTTTTGAGTGTTTTGTGCCCTTTTGGTGGCCAAGATATTCTCCAAATTTCTTGCTCCATGTGCCAGTAGTCGTGATTTTGCATGCTAAATCCAAAAATTCAAACCATTTCTCATTTGGAGCTCCCAATCTTACGCGTCGTGCCGGTGGCGCGACGCGTACAGAGAAAAAACCTGTTTTTGTGCCAAAAAATTGTCATGTGACCAAAATTTCCCCAAATTCCTTGAAATTTGGGCTGGAAGTCCTCTATGAAGTGCTATGCTGTGCCAAGGAAGCTTCAGCCAAGATTCAAAGCCGATCTTTCTCTTTTACGTCTTTTGCCTCTTTTGTTGCTTTGCTCAATTTAGCCTTCAAGCTCCTTATTCGGGCCTTTGCGCTCATGTTCCGTGCCCTGTAATGACAAGCCATCTTCCTCAATATGGTCTTGTCCTTGTTTTATTTCTCCAATAGCTTCTCCAAGTGTAGATTGACCCGATCTAACCAAGACTCACGGTCGTTGTTTATCTCTTGCTCCAAGGTAGTGAGCTTGATCCCTCTCTGCTGGGCAGCTTGTCGATTCTCACGGATGCTTTGCAGCTCCATGATCATCTGTTGGTCCTCAAGCTGTTTGTTTCTCTGTTCAAGATACTTGATGACCCATCTAGCCCTCTCGAAATTGAGCATCAAGTCTTTGATCTTCGTGTCCTACTCCTGAATGGTCATCCTAAGTTTGGCATTTTCTGCCTCTGTCTCTTCATCCTAAATGATGATGACATCGGTCTCCTATACACCTGATTGTCCCTCATCATGCACCAGCTCCTTGCCCTTGTCCGATACCTATGTAGTCGATGTCGAAAGCGAGGCCCCTTCCACCCTGGGTGGAGATAACACTCGCTTTGCTGCTGCAAATAAGTTCCTACTGCCTTTTTGATATGTCACCAAAAATGGCATGATCATGGTCTCATGGTGCTCATGCTGATAAGAAGGACCACCCAACTCCTGCTCGGGCTCTGATAGTACCTGTGATGTGATGAAGAAGTCACAGGAGATGAATTCCTCCCAAGCAATGCCTTGCAATCCCAACTGATGATATACCAAAATCCAGATAAGAGCGAAGTGATACACACTATTAAGCTGCTGCTGAGGGGTCTTATGCAACATGAAGGTGTTCATCCTCTCTATATTCCTGCATATGAAAAATGGGAGGTTCATCATCCTCACCCTGGTTAAGTGCATGAGAAAGCATATGTGATAGGCATACAGTCGAGAGAACCTCCCCTCACAGCTGAAGTATTTCATGATCAATCTCATGAGCGGAGCATACTCATTCTTCAAGTATCTGAAGGGAAATACTCTTGTGAGCTCATTCAAGAATCTAGCTTTGATGTAAGGCTCATAGTGTTGCCTTTCCACCTTCTTCTTCTTATGCCAATGCTCCCCAACATTTGGAATACCTGTTGCCATTGATATAACTTCGGGTGTCAAGGTGAAAGTGACCCCGGCCAAGGTAGTCTGACCTCCATGTAGATGAAGCACAGTAAACGGGCCAAGTCATGATGAACTTTGACATTTGTCACCCTTTGACAAAATTCAAAACGTGATAGGTGCTGGAAGGATGACATGGCAAGAGGGCATGCTTGTATCTTGGTGAGGGTAGTGGGTTCATCCCTGACATGTTTGCCACTCTTGTGGTGTCTCCTGGGAGCCTTCTCTTCTGAGGATGAGTCACTCTGTGTCTCCCTCTCATAATCAGACGAATGCTGTGATGACATGACTGCAATATGGATTGTGATTAGGCAGCCCCTTTGATGATGATGGGAGGTTGGGTGCCTTTGAACTATCTGTTACCAAGGGGAACAATTAAACAGGGATTGTTAGGAAGGGAGTGATGAAATGGGGATAGGGTTTATAGGGAGAACTTTGTTAGGGATATGGGAGGAGTTTGGGTATTTTGATGGGATAGGGTTTTGGGGTTTTAATTGAGCAATAGGAGGAGGGGAAAGGGAATATGATTTTGGTTAGTGTTAGGGTGGTGATAATAGGGAAAAAATGACATAGGGGAATAAGGGACAGGGGTAGGGTAGGAAAAATAACCTTGGCAGCAACAACACTGTTACACAACCCTAGCAAAATGATTTTTCTTTGGTGTCTTCTTGTGTTTGCTTTATGGAATGTTTTTGCATTCAATCACCGACAATAACCCACCATATCTTTATCAAATTTGATGCACAAGTGAGTTTGAGAGCCTACCTTGCAATTAGAGGGGCTTCACAAAAAAATTGAGGGAGTTTTGGCACGTTCTGGGTGCTTTATCTCTGTGCGTCGTGCCCCTGTCTGTGTGCACCGCGCCCATGTCTGTGTGCGCCATGCCCCGGGTGTGCGCCATGCCCTAGGTGTGCATCACACCCCTGCCTGTGTGCGCCACACCCTTGTCTTCACCTCCAATCGACTCTAGTTTCTCGCTTAAGCCTCTGATTGTATGCGCCGCGCACAAAACCCAGTGCGTCACTCTCTGGGTATGCGTTGCGCCCTCAATAAAATTGCACTGTGGGCAGGCTACGTGTGCGCCGCGCTCCTAGTTATATGTGCCGCGCTCTCCGAGGTCGCCTCCAACTCACTTGATCGCTCACCAATGCACACTCACACCTCTCCAATACTTCTCCAAGACTTGTAATGGCACAATGCCTTTGCTTTTGACAAAATTGGTATATATAACCTTGGAAGAGATGGGTTTAATTTTTTCCTCTTCAAAACCCATTTTTCTAATGTTTGAGTTTTGCACTTTTTCACTGACTTTAAAACACACTGATTTTCACTTTCCCGTTGAAATTTTAGCTCGAATGATCTAATTTTCGGCACTCTTTGCGGGGATTGCATGACGGCACATTTGGCCATAGAAACCATGACTGCATCTGAAAAAATCACTTGACGACTTTTTTTGAAAATTTTGTCATAAATGACAATGTTTGACTTTTCTTCAAAATAGAGTTTTGAAGAAGAGTCAGAGTCTATCCACATGATGATGAAGCCTTCTGAACCATAACTATGTAAGGGCCTCAATTTGGCCTACATGGCTCTATTAGACATGTTCAAAGACCAAATTGATGAATTCCTAGACCTAGACCTCGAAATGACCATTGTCCTTTAAAGGACCAGACCTTGACTGTCATGGACTTTGACGATGATTGACAAAAGACCTGAGCCAGCAGGAGCCAGACATGAGGGGGAAATGACTATAATGACCTTCTCTGTCAGATTATGGCATGCCCCTAGCGGAATGCAACTGGGAGAATGGAGCGGGACACCTAATTATGAAATGCATAAAGAGTTTTGATCTCTGATGGAGGACTCACCAGACCGACTCTAACATTGGCTCCAATGGGGGATGGTAGCTCCTTGGAGGTGCCAAGAACAACAGATCTCTGGAGGAGCTAGACAGTGTCTTCGTCCATTGGGCTATGGAGTCATCATTTTGATAAATAATACCTGACTCTGACTCATTTATGAAACTAAAATGACCAAAAAACTGACTCAAACTTGACATTAAAATGACTTAAAGACTAATTTGAACAACTATAACGAAACTGAAATAAAATCGTATTTACAATGATAGTGGAAGCAACATTAATAACTTAGAAGTGGTACTGCTTGAGCAGTCGACCATTGATCGTCCCTCCTGGACAATCCTCTCCATTTATTTCCTTAAGAAGAAAAGCATTCTGCCCCCGATATGCTGCGATCTTGAAAGGATCTTTCCAGAGGTTCTCGAACTTACCGTGCTTGCCTTTCTCCTCATTTCTTGCATCCCACTTCAGCACTACATCATCCACCTGAAATTTATCCACCTTTGCCTTTCTATCATAAATTTTCTTGATTTTCTCCTATAAGTTGGATGTGTTCTTGAAAACTTCTTCTATGGTCTGTTGCAAGTGGACCATTTGATTCAGCCTCCTTTGCATGGGATCTTCTTCACTGCCAGCCTCCTGAAGGAGTTTGACAACCGGGGCAGCGAGAGAGGAAGGAAATACTGTATCAATTCCATAAACCAGCTCAAACGATGACGCACCTATGGATTTCTTCTGGCTGACCCGATCTACCCAAAGTTCATTTACCAACCTCTTATGCCAGCTCTTCTTGTTCATTTCCAGCAGCTTCTTAACTATGTTGACCAATGATTTGTTTGAAGATTCCGCTAATCCATTGCCTTGCGTATGATAGGCAGTTGAATGACCCAAAATAATGTGATATTTATGACAAAATTCCACCATCCGCTTTGATTTGAAAGTTGCTGCGTTATCGGTGATTAGCTTGTTCGGACAACCAAAGCGAGACAAGATGTTATTTTCGAGGAATGAAATGATCACCGCATCTGTAGCTTGTCTAGTGGGAATCACCTCAATCCATTTTGTGAAGTAATTTGTGGCTATGAGGATCCATTTATGATGTCCGGAAGAAGCGGGATGAATTTCCCCAATGAAATCCAACCCCCATTGCTGAAAAGGGGCGCTCACCTCTATGGGCTTGAGTAGTAGAGGCTGTAACTTTCGCTTTCCTTCGAAAATTTGACACTTATGACAACGCTTAACCATCTTATATACATCAGCAAACAATGTTGGACAATAGTACCCTGCTCTCAAAATTTTGTTCACTGTTGACTTCCAAAAGAGGTGACCTCCACAGTCTCCTTGGTGGCAGTCCTCCATGAATTGCTTTGCTTCCTTTTCCACCAAAAAATTTAACAAAACACCACCAAATATTTCCAATAGAATGCTGAATTAAGAATGCAGAACTTGGCAGCCTTCAACTTAAGTGTTCTCGCTTTGTTTCTAGTCATGTCAGGCGGAGGTGACAAATTTTTGAGCACATATATGATATCAGAATACCATGGACAAAGAGCAAACACTTCAGATATCTGAATTGGTGGTTCTTCATCATTCTCATCAGAAAAAGCAACGATCAGATTTATGTCCAAAGCATGCAAGTTTGATTCAGCCATTAGCTTCGCCAATCCTTGTCCTTTCACCAGTTTTGTGGGCTTTATTTCTACGTCATATTCCAGCAAGGCTGCAATCCACTTGCCTCTTCTTCCTTCCGGATCGGCCTGCACTAAAACATCTTTTACAGCAGCGTTAGGAACATAGGCCAAAATGTGAGAATGTAGAATATACACCTAGAAATCTTTCAATGCCTTCACAAGTGCAAGAGCCTGCTTTTCAATGATGTTATACTTTAAAGCTGCGTCTCTTATAGCTCTGCTGAAAAATGCAATGGGTCTTTCATGATCATCTCTCTTCTGCAATAATACCACTGCCATAGTATGCTCTGAAGCAAATGAAAACAATATGAAATCCTAAGTATAGTCCGGGCTTACTAGAACTGGTGCTGAGGAAAGAGCCAATTTGACCAAATTGAAAGATTTTACCGCCTCTTCCGTCCATTTCATTTGGCTATCCTTCTTAAGCATGTTTGTCATTTCTCTTAGATGCTCCGTGAGATTGGGTACAAAGTGGCGGAGGAAGTTCATCTTGCCATTGAATGATTATATCTCCTTTTTATTCCGAGGCAGATCTATTTGCTAAATTGCTTGCACACGTGTCGGGTCAATACAGATGCCATCCTTGGAGATAATGTGTCCGAGTAGTTTACCTTCTTCCATGGTGAACAAGCTCTTCTTTGGATTCAGTGACAAGCCATATTTTCTGTACTTTAGGAAGACAGTTTTAAGATGGTACATGTGCTCTTCATCAGATTTAGAAAACACTGTCAAATCGTCTAAATACACCACCAAAAAGACATCCTTTTCGTTTGCAAAAGCCAAGTCCATAGCACGCCGAAATGTGGCACCCGGATTCTTCAAATCAAAAGGCATTTTCGCGTAATGAAAGGTCCCCCATGGAGTGGTGAATGTTGTTTTGTCTCGGTCATCCTCATGGAAAAAAACTTGGTTATATCTGGAATAACCATCAAGCAATGACATGTGAGATGCCCCCACTACTCGTTAAAGTATATGGTCCATTTTGGGCAGTGGATAGTTGTCCTTCAATGAAACTTTGTTGAGATTTCTGAAATCAATGCATAAGCAAATCTCCCCTGTCTTCTTCCTCATGGGTACCAAGTTGGAGATCCAATCTGAAAATGTGATTGGCACAATGATCCCTGATTTGTACAATCTGTTGATCTCCTTTTCAATAGATGGCAGCAACTTTGGATTTAGCCTTCTCAACTTTTGTCTAAATGGTTTTTTATTAGGCTTGATGGGTATAGTGTGCTGAATTATATTGGTGTCATACGTCTTTAAGTCGGAATAGTCCCAAGTAAACACATCTTCAAATGAAGACATCAAACTGATGTATTTGTCCTTGATCTTTGGCGGCAATGCTTTGGACAATTTTACCAATTTAGGATTTGCAGCTGTCTCGATATTGACCTCTTCCACACCCTTCTCTGTTGGCTGCAACGTTGGCTTGCGGGCTACATCATCTTGATTGAAGAGTTCTTCTAGAGGTATCAAGCCTTTGAGAATAACGTTATTCTTCAGCTGCACACGTCCATTTCATTGATTTTCATTTCATCTGTACCATTTCCTTTTCCATCATCATTTTCTTCATCAATTGAGGTCTCTTTAAACTTGCTTATGTTTTGCAGAAAATCATCAATCTCGTCATCATCTTGGAACACTTGCCAATATCTCTGATTGTCTGGAACGATTGGATTGTGCTTGACATGGATTTTGAATTTGTTACTAGAGTTCATTGGGATTTTTAAACTACTCGCTGCCTTAGCAAGAGCATCGACAATGTTATTTTGTATGCGAGGCACACACATCAAGGTGTATTCTGAAAATAATTTCAAAATGTTTAGGACTGCGTTACGGTAGGCCCGCATCCTTGGATGCTTTGCTTGATATTCGCCTCTGACCTGCTTGATAACCAATTCAGAGTCACCATATACTGAAATCCTCTTAGCATTCAACTTTCTTAGGATCTTTAGGCCAACAATTAGAGCATACCAAAAGCCAACTTGTAGGAGCATACCCGTACGTTACTAGGGACCTTGTTCGGGGGGGAGAAAGGACTGCATACCCAAATTCCTATTCCAGCGCCATCATTTTCCACTGCTCCATCAAAATCCATGGTCCACAAACCTTCTTCTTCCTCTTGCAAGTGCTGGAAATCTGTTTGTTGTGCCTTGCCGGCTTGTTGTCCATTGCTTTTAGTTGATTACCCAACGATGTTATGCCGTTCTTGTTCCTCTTTCTTCAAAACTTCTCTGAAATTTTCTGTTATTTCCGGAATATCATCTGCTTCTACCAACTGACTACCTATATCATTTAAACTGTTTGAATACAAAACAAAAGACTCTAAATCTGTATGTACATAGTTAATAGGATGATTTATTGGTTTCTCCTTGCTTGTGATCATGTACTTCATTTTTTGTTCCCGATATAATTTCCTCATTTGTCCAAATACTGGAATCGTTGCATAGGAGAAATCTAGCTGTAGTGTCCCTTTTATTTTCACTACCCAAGACCTGGAAAGAAGCATGCCAAACCTTGGAGGAATGTCTGCCACCACAATATCCATAAAAACATTCTTCATGGGGAGCTGATCCAAACTCACAACCAAGTCTTTGATGAGACCTATACATCTTACTCTACTAGAATCGAATGAATAGAGATCATGATATTGCCGGGTGATGTCCAGACCAAGCTTGTCCATGATTGCCTTGGGCAAGAGATTGTGAGAGGCTCCAGAATCGAACATGGAATTATGTAACACAAAATCATGCAACCTTAAACTGATGTAGAAAGGTGGCACATCGTTGTCATGAGACTCACCATTTGATGCTGGCCCAAAAATCATTTCAGGTTGATCATCTTCGTCATTCACCATGTCGGACATTGGGTCCAAATTTAACATTTTAGATACTTGTCCTTTATAACTGTTGTTCTTCAATATTTCAGTCAAAGGGATGGATATTTTTAGCTTGGAAATCTCGTTCTCTAAATTGAAAGCGGGAATCCTTTCCACCCCTTTGACTGGGATTTCTTTCCTCTCCCTTTCTTTCGATGTAACTTGCTGATGTGGTGGTTCTGCTAATGTTGATTTGGTGCTTTCCGTTTCAACCACCTCCTTTCCTTTCCTTTGTGTACCAACCGAATCATTCTTTGGCGCTTCAACCTCCTTCTTTTTCTGAATGGGTCTGACTGGCACATCCCTGTTTCTAAGTGAATATTGCTGCTGTTGGGCGGACAAAGCATTCATGTAGCCTCTTTGGTATTCATATGATTTCTCCTCCAAGATGGTGTCACTTGCTAGAATGAAATCTCCATCTTTATGTGCAGCTGAATTCTCTGCATACTCCTCCTCTTCAATGAGATAAGTAGGCAAATCATCTGGAGTAAAGAGATTATTTTCTTCGCCTATTACATTCCCGTCTTCATCTGATTCTGGTCCATGCACAAAATTTTGCTGCAAAGGTGTTTTACTAGTTGTTGTGCAATCGGCTCTTGAGCTCACTGATCTCCCTGTCTTATTCTATACTGTGGTTGTTGTTGGCCACAGAAGTTAGGATTCCTAACTTGTGGCTCCGATTTGTCAAGTTTCACTCTTTCAAGCATCTGCTCTACCTTCCGAAGTAGCTGATATACCGAGGAAGATTCTTCTTTTGCAGTGATCTTCTTTTCTGCCTTTGCTTTAGCTCTCTTAGTCAGCAGATTTGCTTCAACGCTGACTGCTATCTTCTGCATGTCTTCCATTGTAGCTGGTTCTCTTTCTCTCAATTGATAAGCCATATCAGCATCAAAACCATCCGGGAACTTCAACATGGCTAGTCCCACGGGTGGCCTTAGATTATCTGGAATTTCATTATACAGTGTATTGAATCTAATGCAATAATCTTGGACTGACTCACCAGCGTTTCTCATGATTTGCTCATATTCGGACAAAATTTGAAGAGGATTCTTTTTCACTTCCCAGCGGTTTAAGAATTGCCTTTGTAGGTCTGCCAAGGTAGCGATACGGGTAGCCGGTAAACCTCTGAACCATTTCCTTACTTCACCTGCAAATGTTTGTACAAAAAGTCTCATCGCCACGTTCTCCGCATCTATCCCATGAAGTTCATAGAATTCTACCATTCTGTCCACATGTTGCTGCGCAGTAATGCCATTAGGGGTGCCATAAAAAAATGGGATTTTTCTTTGGTAATGAGCGAGCATATCATCTAAAATTTGAGGCAAAACAAAAGGTGCGAAACGGGCAGCCATCACTCTTGGTGGATTTGTCCTCGGAGGTGTTAGAGGAGTGTGCACAGTTTTTAATGGGCTAGCAATTGAAGTTTGAAGTTGAGCTATTTTGTAGTTATCAGTAGACTGGTTAGCCCTTTCCGTCTCCAAGTCTACAAGAAACTGTGGATTATGGAAAGTAGAGTCTACCGCTCTTTCGGACTTGGATTCAAACAACGATAATTCAAACTACTCGTCAAACTCTAGCTCTTCAATATACTCAAAAATGTCAGGGACATGAATGAGATTTGAGCACGGGCAATATAGAGCTTTCTTGAAGACGATTTCTTGAGATCAAATTGGGATTTTTGTAGATGAGCGGAGGGTCGGGGTCTGGATTAGCTCTGGTGTATCTTCGAGAAGCCAACGTGCTATTAAGAAAAATCAAAGGACACAACCTACTTTACTCAGCCTATCAAATCCTAAACTTATCATCCAAAAGCTTAGAATTATTAAGAAGCAAAGGGATTTGATTTCTCCCCAGTGGAGTCGCCACTATGTTAGCACCTAAATCCGCCTTAGGCTGAAGGAAGGCAAAATTCAGGGTAACCACAAACTGCGCTCAGTCTGGTAGCTAGCCCTACCAGAACAGGGGAGGGCTCTCTCCGAGTCACACTCAGTGAATAGATAAACGAAAAGGCCTGAGATGACTTACAGTGAACTATTTATCTTAGGCTAGTAATTGAATATGAATACAAGGAGTGTTTTTTATGAATGACTGTGTTTCTGGGATGTTATGGGACCACTGGACCTCAATGAATAGAGAACTTAATACAAAGGCATGGATTATTTCATGAGGCAAGGTAGGCGGAAAGCCTAGCAATTTAGTTTTGAGATAGTGTGGAATGGAGAGATTGATTAAGAGGGTGAAAAGGGCATGGACAACATGAATCCTTTTCAACAGAAGAAATGAACACTTAACATGAAATTTTCCCACAGGCAGAGTAATAAAATTGAATTATACCTTAGCTAACTTAGAAAATTTCAATGGAAATGAACATGAAATGAGCTATGAAATATAACAAGATACATATGAAACAGAAGAGACACATTTTCTACACTCACAACCACATGAATCTCATGAAACAGAGCCACTACCTTTCATTAATCCTCTGTAAAAAATATACAATGCAGAAACAGATTTTCTTTCCCACAGTCTCCCAGAAGTTACAAGCCAACCAACCCTTTGAAAATGGTTTGCTTACAATATATATAATGTGCCATGAAGAGATAGAACGCCGAAGGGTTGGGGAGTTACTCTAATCATTACAAAATGAAGGTGGAGAGCCAAACATCAGCTACAGGTGCAACGCCACAAACATGACAAATGGCTTGGGTGGCCCTTTGCATTCCTTTTCCACTTGGATAACTGACCATATGGAGTGAAAATACTTATAAAACTGAAGTGCATATGAGTGGGCTCACTTACAAAAAGTCGGGAAGCGAAATTTCGCGAAATAGAGGCATTCTGGCCCTTTTTCCTATATGCGGCGCACCCTTTTCCTGTATGCACTACGCCACTTTGAGGCCAGCTTTGAGGCACTTGTCGGAGTCCAAAATGTGCCCAAGTGTGCTCGTTGGAAATCGTGTCCTGTCTACTTTCCAACCCAAGTGGAATTTTTGAATTTGGAGCTCATTTTCCCCTCCAAATCTTCATTCTCCCAAGACGGCTTCCTGTGTGTCAAAATAGGGGCAGTGAGGCCATTTTTGAGTGTTTTTTTCCCTTTTGGTGGCCAAGATCTTCTCCAAATTTCTTCCTCCATGTGCTAGTAGTCATGATTTTGCATTCTGAATCCAAAAATGCAAACCATTTCTCATTTGGAGCTCCCAATCTTACGCGTCGCGCCGGTGGCGCGACGCATATAGAGAAAAAACCTGTTTTTTTGCCAAAAATTTGTCATGTGACCAAAATTTCCCCAAATTCCTTGAAATTTGGGCTGGAGGTCATCTATGAAGTGCTATGCTGTTCCAAGGAAGCTTCAGCCAAGATTCAAAGCCAATCTTGCTCTTTTGCCTCTTTTGCCTCTTTTGTTGCTTTGCTCAATTTAGCCTTCAAGCTCCTTATTCGGGCCTTTATGCTCATGTTCTGTTCCCTGTAATGACAAGCCATCCTCCTCAATATGGTCTTGTCCCTGTTTGCCTTCTCTAGTAGCTTCTCCAAGTGTAGATTGACCCGATCTAACCAAGAATCACAGTCGTTGTTGATATTTTTCTCCAAGGTAGTGAGTTCGATCCCTCTCTGCTGGGCAGCTTGTCGATTTTCACGGATGCTTTGCAGCTCCATGATCGTCTATTAGTCCTCAAGCTATTTTTTTATCTACTCTAGATACTTGATGACCCATCTAGCCCTCTCGAAATTGAGCATCAAGTCTTTGATCTCCGTGTCCTGCTCTTGAATGGTCATCCTAAGTTTGGCATTTTCTGCCTCTGTCTCTTCATCCTGAATGAGGATGACATCGATCTCCTGTACACCTGATGGTCCCTCATCATGCACGGGCTCCTTGCCCTTGTCTAATACCTATGTAGTCGATGCCGGAAGCGAGGCCCCTTCCACCCTTGGTGGAGATAACACTCGCTTTGCTGCTGCAAATAAGTTCCTATTGCCTTTCCGATATGTCACCAAAAATGGCATGATCATGGTCTCATGGTGCTCATGCTGATAAGAAGGACCACCCAACTCCTGCTCGGGCTCTGATAGTACCTGTGGTGTGAAGGAAGAAGTCACAGGAGATGAAGTCCTCCCAAGCAATGCCCTGCAATTCCAACTGATGATCTACCAAAATTCGGATAAGAGCAAAGTGATACACACTGTTAAGCTGCTGCTGAGGGGTCTTATGCAGCATGAAGGTGTTCATCCTCTCTATATTCCTGCATATGAAAAACGGGAGGTTCATCATCCTCATCCTGGTAAAGTGCATGAGCAAGCGGATGTGATAGGCATACAGTCGAGAGAACCTCCCCTCACAGCTGAAGTATTTCATGATAAATCTCATGAGTGGAGCATACTCATTCTTCAAGTATCTAAAGGGAAATACTCTTGTGAGCTCATTCAAGAATCTAGTTTTGATGTAAGGCTCATAGTGTTGCCTTTCCACCTTCTTCTTCTTATGCCACTACTCCCCAACATTTGGAATACATGTTTCCACTGATATAGCTTTGGGTGTCAAGGTGAAAGTGACCCCGGCCAAGGTAGACTGACCTCCATGTAGATGAAGCACAAATAAATGGGCCAACTCATGATGAACTCTGACATTTCTCACCCTTTGACAAAATTCAAAACATGATAGGTGCTAGAAGGATGACATGGCAAGAGGGCATGCTTGTAACTCGGTGAGGGTAGTGGGTTCATCCCTAACATGTTTGCCACTCTTGTGGTGTCTCCTGGGAGCCTGCTCTTCTGAGGATGAGTCACTCTGTGTCTCCCTCTCATAATCACACGAATTATGTGATGACATCACTGCAATGTGGACTGTGATTAGGCAACCCCTTTGATGATGATGGGAGGCTGGGTGCCTTTGGACTATCTGTTACCAAGGGGAACAATGAAACAGGGATTGTTAGGAAGGGAGTGATGAAATGGGGATAGGGTTTATAGGGAGAACTGTGTTAGGGATATGGGAGGAGTTTGGGTATTTTGATGGGGTAGGGTTTTGGGGTTTTAATTGAGAAATAGGAGGAGGGGAAAGGGAATATGATTTTGGTTAGTGTTAGGGTGGTGATAATAGGGAAAAAATGACATAGGGGAATAAGGGACAGGGGTAGGGTAGGAAAAATAACCTTGGTAGCAACAACACTGCTACACAACCCTAGCAAAATGATTTTTCTTTGGTGTCTTCTTCTGTTTTCTTTATGGAATATTTTTGCATTCAATCACCGGAAATAACCCATCATATATTTATCAAATTTGATGCACAAGTGAGTTTGAGAGCCTACCTGGCAATTAGAGGCGCTTCACAAAAAATTTGAGGGAGTATTGGCACGTTCTGGGTGCTTTATCTCTGTGCGCCGCCCCCCTGTCTGTATGCGCTGCGCCCCAAGTGTGCGCCACGCTTGTTATGGGCTTGAACAATGGGTGGGTGTTGTGTACACCGCGCCCTGTGTGTGCGTCGCGCCCTTGCTTGTGTGCACCGTGCCCTTGTCTTCACCTCCAACCGAATCTAGTTGCTTACTTAAGCCTCTGACTATATGCGTCGCGCGCAAAACCCAGTGCGCTGCGGTCTGGGTATGCATCGCGCCCTCAATAAAATTGCACTGTGGGTAGGCTGCGTGTGTGTCGCGCCCTTTGTGTGCGCCGTTCTCCTGGTTATATGCGTCGCGCTCTCTGAGGTCGCCTCCAACTCACTCGATCACTCACCAATGCACGCTCACGCCTCTCCAATACTTCTCCAAGACTTGTAATGGCACAATTCCTTTGCTTTTGACGAAAATTGGTATATATAGCCTTGGAAGAGATGGGTTTAATTTTTTCCTCTTCAAAACCCTTTTTTCTAATGTTTGAGTTTTGCACTTTTTCATTGACTTTAAAACACACTGATTTTCACTTTCCCATTGAAATTTTAGCTCGAATGATGCAATTTCCGACACTCTTTGTGGGGATTGCACGATAGGACATTTGGCCATGGAAACCATGACTGCATCTGAAAAAATCACTTGATGACTTTTTTTGAAAATTTTGTAATAAATGACACTGTTTGACTTTTCTTCAAAACAGAGTTTTGAAGAAGAGTCGGAGTCTATCCACATGATGATGAAGCTTTCTGAACCATAACTATGTAAGGGCCTCACTCTGGCCTACATGGCTCTATTGGACATGTTCAAAGACCTAATTGATGAATTCCTAGACCTAGACCTCAAAATGACCATTGTCCTTTAAAGGACCAGACCTTGACTGTCATGGACTTTGATGATGATTGACAAAAGACCTGAGCCAGCAGGAGCCAGACATGAGGGGGAAATGACTATAATGACCTTCTTCGTCAGATTATGGCATGCCCCTAGCGAAATGCAACTGGGATAATGGAGTGGGACACCTAATCATGAAATGCATAAAGAGTTTTGATCTCTGATGGAGGACTGACCAGACCGACTCTAACACATCAGATTTGGAAAACACTGTCAAATCATCCAAGTACACAACCAGAAAGACATCCTTCTCATTTGCGAAAGCGAAGTCCATTGCACGCTGAAATGTGGCACCCGTGTTCTTCAAACCGAAAGGCATTTTAGCGTAATGAAAAGTTCCCCATGGAGTGGTGAACGCTATCTTGTCTTGGTCATCTTCATGGACAAAAACTTGGTTATATCCATAATAACCATCAAGTAGTGACATACGAGATGCTCCCACTACTCGCTGAAGTATATGGTCCATTTTGGGCAGTGGATAGTTATCTTACAATGAAACTTTATTGAGATTTCTAAAATCAATGCACAAGCGAAGATCACCTATCTTCTTTCATACGGGCACCAAATTAGAGATCCAATCCGAAAATCTGATGGGAACAATGATCCCTAATTTGTACAACTTTTTTATCTCCTTTTCAATTGATGGTAGCAGCTTTGGATTTAGCCTTCTCAACTTTTGTCTGAAAGGTTTCTGATTGGGCTTAATGGGTATAGTGTGCTGAATTATATTGGTATCATATGTCTTTAAGTCAGAATAGTCCCAAGCAAACACATCTGCAAATGAAGACAACAAACCGATATATTTGGCTTTGATCTTTTGTGGCAATGCTTTAGATAGTTTTACCATTTTAGGATTAGCAGTTGTTCCGATATTGACCTCTTCCACACCCTTCTTTGTTGGTTGCAATGTTGGTTTGTGGGCTACATCATCTTGATCAAAGAGTTCTTCTAAAGGTATCAAGCCTTTAGGAATAACGTTATTCTTTAGCTGCAACACGTCCATCTGATTGATCTGCACATCATCTTTACCATTATCTTCACCATCATATTTTTCCACATTTTCTTTGAACTTACCTTTGTTTTGCAGAAAATCATCAATCTCCTCATCATCTTGGAAAACCCACCAATATCTCCAATTGTCCAGGACGGTCGGATGATGCTTGACATGGATTTCAAATTTATTGTCGGAGTTCATTGGGATCTTCAAACTACTTGCTGCCTTAACAAGAGCATCGACAATGCTATTTTGTATACGAGGCACACATGTCAAGGTGTATTCTGAAAATAATTTTAGGATGTCTAGGACTACATTCCGATAAGCCCGCATCCGCGGATGCTTTGCTTGATATTCGCCTCTGACCTGCTTAATTACCAATTCAGAGTTGCCATATACTGAAATCCTCTTAGCATTCAGCTTTCTTATAATGTTTTGGGCCAGCAATCAGAGCTTCATACTCAGCTTCATTTTTTGAACAATCAAAAGCCAACTTGTAAGAGCATACCCGCACGTTACTAGGCACTTTGTTCGGGGTGGAGAAAGGACTGCGTACCCAAATCCCAATTCCAGCGCCATCATTTCCCACTATTCCATCGAAATCCATGGTCCACAAACCTTCTTACTCCTCTTGCAAGTGTTGAAAATCTATTTGCTGTCTTTTGTCTGCTTGTTGTCCATTACTTTCAGCTGAGTGCTCAACGGTGTTCTACTATTCTTGTCCTTCTCTCTTTAAAATTTCTCTGAAATTTTCTGTTATTTTTGGAATATCATCTGCTTCTACTAACTGACTATAGATATCATTGAAACTATTAGAATAAAAAACAAAAGACTCTAAATCTGTATGTACATAATTAATCAGATGATTTCTTGGTTTCTCCTTTCTTGTAATCATGTATTTCATTTTCTGTTCCCGATACAATTTCCTCATTTGGCCAAACACCGGAATCTTGCATAGGAGAAATCTAGTTGCAGTGTCCCTTTCAATTTCGTTACCCAAGACCTAGAAAGAAGCATGCCAAACCTGGGAGGAATATCTGCTACGACAACATCCATCAAAACATTCTTCATTTGGAGTTGATCCAGACTCACAACAAAGTCTTTGATGAGCCCGATACATCTTACTCTGCTGGAATCAAACGAATAGAGATCATGGTATTGCCGGGTGATCCTCAAACCCAGCTTATCCATGATAGCCTTGGGCATGAGATTGCGAGAAGCTCCGGAATCGAACATGGAATTATGTAACACAAAATCATGCAATCTTAAACTGATATAAAAAGGTGGCACATCACTATCAGGAGAATCACCATTCGATGCCGGCCCAAAAATCATTTCAGGTTGATCATCTTCGACATTCACCATGTCAGACATTGGGTCCAAATTCAAAATTTTAGATACTTTCCCTTTATAACTGCTGTTCCTCATTATTTCAGTTAAGGGAATGGATACTTTCAATTTGGAAATTTCATTCTCTAAATTAAAAGCGGGAACGTTTTCTACCTCTTTGACTGGGATTTCTTTCCTTTCCTTTTCTTTTGATGCAATTGGCTGGCTTGATTTTTCTGCTGATGATAATTTGCTGCTATCTGGATCAACCGCCTCCTTTCCTTTCCTTTGTGCAACTGATGAATCATTCTTCGATGCCTCACTGTCCTTCCTCTTCTGAATTGTTTTAACCAGCATGTCTCTGTTTCTAAGTGAATATCGTTGCTACTGGGTGGACAGAGCATTCATATAGCCTCTTTGGTACTCATCTGATTCTTCCCTCGAAACGGTGTCATTTGCTAGAATGAAATCTGCATCTTGGTGTACAGCCGAACTTTCTGCATACTCCTCATCCTCGGTAATATAAATAGGAAAATCATCAAGAGTAAAGAGGTGGTTTTCTTCACCTATTATATTCTCGTCCTCATATGACTCCGGTCCATGCACAAAATTTTGCTGCAAAGGTGGCTGTACTGGCTATTGTGCTGTCTGCTCTTGGGCTCATTGATCTCTCTGCCTTATTCTATATTGTGGTTGTTGCTGGCCACAGAAGTTAGGATTTCTAACTTGTGGCTCAGGTTTGTCAAGTTTCACCCTTTCAAGCATCTGATCTACCTTCTGGAGTAGTTGATCTACCGAGGAAGATTCTTCCTTTACGGTGACCTTCTTCTCTGCTTTTGCTCTAGCCCTCTTGGTCAGCAGATTTGCTTCAACGCTGACCGCGATCTTCTGCATGTCTTCCATTATGGCCGGTTCTCTCTCTCTTAATTGATAAGCCATGTCAGCATCAAAACCATCCAGAAACTTCACCATGGCTAGCCCCACAGGTGGCCTTAGATGATCGGGAATTTCATTATAAACAGAATTGAATCTAATGCAGTAGTCTTGGACTGACTCACCAACGTTTCGTTTGATTTGCTCATATTCAGCTAGAATTTGAAGAGGATTATTTTTCAATTCCTAGCGGTTTAAAAATTGTCTTTGTAGGTCGGCCAAGGTAGCGATACATGCAGCTGGAAAACCTCTGAACCATTTCCTCACTTCACCTGCAAAATTTTGTACAAAGAGTCTCATTGCCACATTCTCTGCATCGATCTCGTGAAATTGATAGGAATCTTCCATTCTGTCCACATGTTGCTGAGCAGTAATGATGTTAGGAGTGCCATAAAAAACGAGATTTTACTTTGATAATCTGCGGGCATATCATCTAAAACTTGAGGTAGAACAAGGGGTGCAAAACACGCAGCCATCACTCTTGGTGGGTTTGACCTTGGAGGTGTTGGAGGAGTGTGCGCAGTTCGTAGGGGGCTAGCAATTGGAGTTTGACGCTGTGCCACAATGTAATTATCAATTGACCGGTTAGCCCTTTCAGCCTCCAAGTCTACAAGAAACTGTGGATTGGGGACAGTAGAGTCAACCGCCCTTTCGGATTTGGTCTCGAACAATGATATTTCAAACTGCTCATCAAAATCTAGTTCCTCAAGGTACTCAAAGATGTCAGGACATGAATGGGATTTGAACACGGGAGCTATAGAGCTCTCTCGATGACGAAGTCTTGGAATCAAATTGGGATTCTCGTAGATGTGCGGAGGATCCGGATCTGGATTAGATCTGGTATATCTTCTAGAAGCCAGTGTGCTATTAAGAAAAATCAAAGGACACGACCAACTCACTCAGCCTATCAAATTCTAAACTTATCATCAGGAAGCTTAGAATTATGAAGAATCAAGGGGAGTAATTTCGTCCCCAATAGAGTCGCCACTATGTTATCACCTAAATCTGCCCTAGGATGAAAGAAGACAAACCTCAGGGTAACCACAAACCACGCTCAGTCTGGTAGCTAGCCCTACCAGAATAGGAGAGGGCTCTCTCCGTGTCACACTCAGTAAATAAATAAATGATATGGTCTGAGATGACTTACAGTGAATATTGATTTTAGGCTAGTAAATAAATATGGATACAAGAAGCAATTTTTTTATAGATGACAGTTTCTCGGATGTATGGGACCAACGAACAACAATGAGCAGAGAATTTAACACAAAGGCATAGATTACTTCGTGAGGCAAGACAGGCAGAAAGTATAGCAATTTAATTTGAAATAATGTGGAATGGAGATATTGTTTAGGAGGGTGAAAAGGGCATAAACACATGAATCCTTTTCAACAGAAGAAGAACACATAACGTGAAACTTTCCCACAGGCAGAGCAATAAACATGAATTCTACCTTATCTTACTTAGAGAATTTCACTGGAAATGGATATGAATGTACTGTGAAACATAACGAAATCCATATGAAACATAAAGAGAACACATTTGCTACACTCACACCACATGAATCTCATGAAACAGCGCTGCTGCCTTTCATTAATTCTCTGTCAAAATATACAATGAAGAATTGAGTTTCTCTCCCACAGTCTCCTAGAAATTACAACCAACCCTTTGCAAATGGTTTGCATACAATAAATAGTCTATGCCATTGGGAAATAGAATGACCCAAAGTTGGGGAGTTTTTCAAAACATTACGAAATGGAAATGGAAAGCCAACCATTAGTTACAGGTGCAGCGTTACAAAAATGACAAATGGCTTGGGTGACTGCTTGCCGTCCTTTGCCACTTGGATAGAAGCCAAACTTTAGTGAAAATACTTTAAACTTTGCCTTAGGCGCTGAAAAAATATAGTGTAAATGAGCGGGCCCACTTGGATAAAGTCGCGAATCGAAATGTCGCAGAGCGGAAGTGATTTTGGCCTTTTGGTCTATATGCGCCGCGCCACTTTGGAGGTGATTTTGAGGTACCTGCTGGAGTCCAAATTGTGTTCAAGTGTGCTTGTTAGAAATCCCTGCCTGTCTACTTTCCAACCCAAGTGGAATTTCTGCATTGCGTGCTCATTTGCCCCTCCAAAACTTCATTCTCCCAAGACTGCTACCTGTGTGTCAAAATAGGGGTAGAGAGGTCATTGTTTGAGTGTTTTTGAACTCCTGGGGACTCAAAACTTGCCCAAACTTCTTGTCCATGCACCAACAGTCATGGTTTTTCATGCTGAATCAAAAAATGCAAACCATTTGTGATTTGGAGCTCCCAATCCTAAGCGCCGCGCTAGTGGCGCGACACAAAGGGAGAAAAACCCTGTGTTGTGCCAAAAAATTTGTCATGTGACCAAAATTGCCCCAAATTTTTTGAAATTTGGGCTGGAGGTTCCCTATGAAGTGCTATGCTGGGCCATAGAGGCTTCAGCCAAGATTCGAAGCTAATCTTTCTCTTTTTTCCTATTTTTCCTCTTTGTCGCTTTGCTCAATTTCGCCTTCAAACTCCTTATCCGAGCCTTTGAACTCATGTTCCGTGCCCTATAGTGATAAACCATCTGCCTCAATATGTTTTTTTCCTTGTCAGCCTTCTCTAGTAGTCTCTCAAGGTGGATGTTGATACGCTCGAGCCAAGACTCTCGGTCATTGTTAATCTCCTGCTCTAAGGGAGTGAGCACAATCCTCCTATGTTGGGCAGCTTGGCGATTCTCACGAATGTGTTCCAGCTCCATGATCTCATGTTGGTCCTCAAGCTATTTGTTCCTATGCTCCAAATACCTGATAATCCACTTAGCCCTCTCCAAATTGAGAGACAAGGCTTGGATCTCTGTTTGCTACTCCTGAATGGTCCTCCTAATCTTGGCACTCTCCACATCTGTATCATCATCATGAATGAGGATGAAGTCGGCCTCTTTTTCACCTGATGGCCCCTCGTCATGCATGGGCCTCTTGTCCTTGTCCTATACCTGTGTCGTCAATGTTGGAAGCGAGGCCCCTTCCATCCCGGGTGGAGATAACACTTGCTTTGTTGCTACAAACAAATGTCTACTGCCTCTCTGATAGGTGATGAATACTGGCATAGTAGTGGTCTCATGGTGCTCATACTGATGAGAAGGACCACCTATCTCATGTTCAACCTCTGATAATATTGTGAAGTGCTGAAGAGGTCACGGGAGATGAAGTCATCCAAGTAATTCCCTGTAATCCTAGCTGATGATTCACCAAAATCTTAATTAGAGAAAATGATAAACACTGTTAAGTTGCTGCTGAGGGGTTTTGTGCGCATGAAGGTGTTCATCCTCTCTATGTTCCTGCAAATGAAATATGGGATGTTCATCATCCGTACCCTAGTAAAGTGCATGAGCAACCTAATGTGATAGGCATATAAATGAGAGAACCTCCCCTCACAGTTGAAATATTTCATGATCAACTTCATGAGTGGAGCATATTCATCTTTCAAATATCTGAATGGAAAGACTCTTTGGAGCTGCCTCAAGAAACTGGCCTTAATGTAAGGCTCATAGTACTTCCGATCAACCTTTTGTTTCTTGTGCCATGGTTCTCCAACATTCGGTATGCCAGTTGCTAATGAGATAGTTTCGAGTGTCAGTGTGAAGGTGACACCGGCCAAGATAAAGTGACCTCCATGTAGGTGAAGCACAAAAAGATGGGCCAACTCATGATGAACTCGAACATTAGCCACCCTTTGACAGAACTCAAAACATGATAGATGCTGAAAACATGACATAGCAAGAGGGCCGGCCTGCAATTCTGTGAGGGTGGTTGGCTCATCCCTAACATGTTTGCCACTTTTGTGATGTCTCCAGGGAGCCTGTTCTTCCGAGGATGAATCACTTTGGGTTTCCATCTCATAATCCAATGAATGCTTAGATTCCATGAATGTTGTATATGGAATGTGCTTGGACTGTCCTTTGATGATGGTATGAAACTGTGTGTTGATATGATCTTTGTCAATTGGAAGGGTTTCAAAGTGATTTGATGCAAATTTGGCACAAATTCAGGCCTTTGTGGGTGTGAGCCACGCAGCAAACCCAGTGCGTTTCGCTCTGTATGTGCATTGTGCCCGTGTATTTCCACCACTGCGGGGTCACGCTCTATGCGTCGTGCTCTCTATGTGCGCCGCACCCCTCTGTGTGTGCGCTACACTCTGGAAAACGCCTCCAAACTCACTCCAAACACGCACTAGCTTCTCACAAACACTTGGCAATATCTCTCTATAACCTTAGTGTGCACAATGACTTTGTTACTTGTGGAAACTTCTATATAAAGGCATTTGGAGTCATGGCTTTAATTTTTGTTTCTTCAAAACCACTTTGCTAATGTCTTGTTTTGGCACTTTTCACTGATTTAATGCAACTCTGTATTTTACTTTTCCCTTTGAATTTTTAGCTAAAATGATTAAAAATTTTGGCACTTTTTACAGGGGTCGTTGACATGGCATTTGGCCAAGGAAACCATGACTGCGCCTGAAGAGATCAACCGGGAACTTTTTTTTTTGAAATTTATCCCAAATGACACACTATTTGACTTTTCTTCAAAACAGAGTTTTGAAGTAAAGTCGTAGTCTGTCAACATGACGATGAAAATCTTTGAATCACAACTTTGTAAGGGCCTCCCTTAGGCCTGCATGGATTTATTGGACATGGTTGAAGACCAAATTGACTAATCCCTAGACCTAATGACTGAAAATGACTCTTGTCCATTAAAAGATCGAACATTAACTGTCATGGACTTTAGTGAACATTGACAAAAGACCTAAGCTAGCAGGTGCCAGACATGAGGGGAAATGACTAGCATGACCTTTTCCGTCAGATTATGGCATGCCCCTAGCGGAATGCAGCTGAGTGAATGGAGCGGCACTCCTAAAAATGAAATGTAGAAAGAATTTTGATCTCTGACGAAGGACTGACAAGACCGACTCTAACACTTACCTTCCAATAAACAAAGTTGCTCCCATCAAATATTGGCGGTCTGATGGATCCCCCACTTTCTTTATTACTCATGATGATGGATCTTCCTTCAAGCGATCAAGCTTCTTTTGAAGGACCTGCTCTGATAACAATTGTTGGAAATAATACTAAGCGGGGGGGGGTTAATCAGTATTAGCAAGTCAATAATTTTTCATTTCCATAATCTGATTTATGTACGCTACTTCAGTTAATGGAACTCACATGTACACGCAATTGTGTTTAAGGAAACTAGCGCATATCCAGTAAACTTATGATTAAGTTAATTTATTATATGTTGATCGTTAATTAGTGCATCAGAACTTCATTAACCATATGAACAGTAACCAGGCGCAGTAAAAACAGAACAGACCATCACACATAAGAAACACACATGAACACCTAGATATAAGGTGGAAACCCAATGTGGGTGAAAACCACCTGTTGCAATCATTTATGTCTTCTTTTAATAATAAGAGAATTCTCTTCACAATTTTTGTACTGGCGTAGTCTTATACCAGTACGCAGGCTCCTACCTGCAGAAGGCTACAACCTTCTCTTGTTCTCCAGCTTCTACTGGGAGGGAGCTACAACTCCATGGCTCTTGTACTAGCTGATAATGTTTAGTAGTACATAGGTGCCGGCCTACAGAAGGATACAACCTTCTCTTTTCTTCCAGGGACCTCGTTTCATAATTTTTTAGACTAGATCCATTAACAACATCAATCTCCAAATATATCTGGATCAACCAATCTCCTTTCTGAACCAACCACACCCAAATCAATCAATCACTCCATCAACCTAATAATTCATAATGTTGTCACTAGAATACAGTAACCAGAACCCAAGCTAGAACCCAGAACACTGCAACAGAAAACAGAAGCAACTAAAACATATTTTATAAGGTATACACTACTTGCATGTGTTGAACTTGCGTGCATACGTGCTTTCCTCAAGGTGAACCAGTGTACAGATCTGCAAATCAAATTTATGATGTATACACTACTTTGATATACAGAACCAGCGTGTATACGCTCTTTTTCTAAAGTGAACCTGTATACAGATCTATAAATGATGGTTTAAACATTACAACTATTCCAGACTTCAGTCATACCTGGATCAACATATTTATAGACTACAACATGCACCAATTATTCAGATAAATGATCAAACCACATAAAGATAAATCACTTCAAGCCTTGAGATCCTAATACATCATTAGATCTTATCCTTCATCAAATGCTAAGGTTCATCCTTGGTTCAGATGAAGCACAACACCATAAGCCAATAACCTGCATATTAGGTCTCACACTTCAGTAGATATTTGATACTTGCACACCCTGACCTAATGATCTTCTCCTCCTTTTATATTCTTAGGCCTTTCTCAATACCATGGACCAAAACCACTTAGGACCAATACCTTGGACCAAATACCTGGGGTCAATACCTTGGACTAGATACCTTGGACCAATACCATGGATCAAAAATACCATGGACTAAATACTTCGGACCAAAAATTTAGTTTTCCAAGGTATACACACTTTTCCTTCTGTGAAAGTGCGTGTGTACGTATACGCGCCTTGTATACAGTGAACCTGCATGTATACGCATCTTGGTCAATGGTGAACCCACATATACCTCTTTTTCTTCATTTTGTGAAGACTGAACTGTAATTCTTTGTTGTTTATCTACTATACTTTCATCTGAGTGAGTTGCCTTCTGAACTGATTCCTTGAAGCTGCCTTGCATTTCATCACATCTGTAAACAATACTGTCGTGCATTCTGTCACATCTGATATCTCTTCTGTGATTCATCTAGTTACCATATACAGGTGAGTTTTTCTGCTACAAGTGGGTTTCCATCAATTACAATGCATACATCATAATGCCAACACTTTACAATTTTAATAAAATAACATATTCCTTTTTCTTTTCGTTATAGATGTATTCTATGTATACAACAAATTGAGAGTAAGTTAAGAAGAGAAGAAGTAGACATAAGATGTGGATTTTAATTACGATTTAGGGGCTAAGGGGTTTAAGTTTTAGGGATATAGGGTGTAAGGGGTTAATGGTTTAAGGGTTAATAAGGCTAGACTATGGCTCAATGGTTAAGGTGTTAGGGGTTAATAGGTTAGGGTTTAAGGTTGGTTTAGAGGGTTTAGGTCCAAGAGGATTTAGAGGCCTCTTTGTTGGAAATAATACTGAGAGGGGGGGTGAATCCTTATTATCAGATCAATAATTTAATTTTCAAAACTGATTTGTATATGCTACTTCAACTTAGTGAACTAGCATGTATACACAACTATACTTAATGCAACCAGCGTATATGTAGAGATCTTTTGGTTTACCCAAATTATCATGCATTCAACTTTAATTAGTATATAAGGAATTCATTACACAGTGCAGTAAAACAGAATAAAGCATCACACATAAGAAACACACATGAACACCAAGACATAAGGTGGAAACCCAATGTGGGTGAAAACCACCTTCGACTATCGTCTCTGTCTTGTTTTAATAATAAGAAAATTCAGTTTATAATTTTTGTATTGGTGTAGTCTTATACCAGTATGCAGGCTTCTACTTGTAAAAGGCTACAACCTTCTCTCGTTCTCCAGCTTCTACTAGAAGGGAGATACAACCCCCTGGCTCTTGTACTAACTGATATGTTTACTAATAGGTAGGCGCTGACCTATAGAAGGCTACAACCTTCTCTTTTCTTCCAGGGACCACATTTCATAAATTTTCAGATTGGATCCTTCAACAACATCATTCAATCATCAAATATATCTGCATCAACCAATATCCTTTTGAACCAACCACAACTGAATCAGTCAATCACTTTGACAACCCATCAATATGATCATTCAGAATGCTGTCAACAGAATACAGTAACCAAAACACAAGCTAGAACCCAGAACACTACAACAACAAACATAAGCAACTAAAACATATTTTATAAGATATATGCTACTCCATGTGTCGAACTTGCATGCATACATGCTTTCCTCAAAGCGAACCAGCATACAGATCTACAAATCAAATTTATGATGTATACGTTGCTTTGATATGCAGAACTCGCATGTATACACTTCTTTTGTAAAGTTAAACTACGTACAGATATGTAAATGATGATTTAAACATTACAACTATTCCAGACTTCAATCATACCCATATCATCATATTTATAGACTACAACATGCACCAATTATTCAGATACATGATCAAACCACATAAAGATAATTCACTTCAAGCCTTAAGTTCCTGATACATCATTAGATCTTATCCTTCATCAAGTGCTAAGGTTCATCCTTGTTTCAAATCAAGCACAACACCATAAGCTAATAACCTTCATATTAGATCTCACACTTCATCATACATTCAATACTTGCACACCTTGGCCTAATGATATTCTCCTCCTTTTATAGTTTTAGGCCTTTCTCAATACCATGGACCAAAACCACTTAGGACCAATACCTTGGACCAAATACCTGGGGTCAATACCTCAGACCAGATACCTTGGACCAATACCATGGATCAAAGTACCATGGACTAGATACTTCGGACCAAAAATTTGGTTTTCCAAGGTATACGCGCTTTTCCTTCTGTGAAAGTGCGTGTGTACGTATACGCAACTTGTATACATTGAACATGTGTGTATATACAACTTGGTCAATGGTGAATTTGTGTATACCTCTCTTTCTTCATTCTGTGAAGATTGATCTATAATTCTTTGTTGTTTATCTATTATACTATGATCTTTCATCAGAGTGAGTTGCCTTCTGAACTGATTCCTTGAAGCTGCCCATATACAAGTGAGTTGTTCTGCTACAAGTCCATTCCCATCAAGTACAATACATGCATCATAATGCCAACAATCTCCCCCTTTGGACTTGATGGCAACAACCACACCAAGTCACTCTCCCCCTTTGACATCAAGGGAAAAGTGTCACACTCCCCCTGAGTGCATGCTGAATTCTCTGATATACTGAAGTGTGTTGATTGAGCTCCCATGATCGAGTCCATGCTCCCCTTGAGCACAAGCAAAGTCTGCAAAAAGATGTTCTAAAAGAAGAACATGACTCTATACATAAATGACCTTCCATACATCCATCTCCCAACCAAGTGGGGATATACCAAATGTTTATACATGTCAAAAACAAGAAACATTACATCATGCATCCCATGCATAATGGGGTTACAAATTAGGTCTTTTCATGATCGTTACATTAAAAGATATACATGACATATATAACAGAGACAAAATATCTTAAACAAGACCATGAGAGTCATCAACAACTATCTAATGATCTAGACCATCATCAACATTTGTCAATAGCATCCAGACCAACAACCTGTATATGTCCATCATTAGTTCAAAATGTCATCAACCATGTTCTCCCCCTGAACCTGTTCCACCTGTTCACTGTCAGCTATTAAAGAATCATCATCAGTCAGATATACATCAAGCTATCAACAACTTTATGAGGAGCAATATATTTCCACATGTTATCAGCAGATTGAAACCATCATCAAACAGAGTAGATAATTGATAGAACCATAGCAGACCCCTTTTTCCTGAGTCTGGCCCACTGCTATTCTTTAAACAATCAGACACGTGACTGAGCCCATAGAAACCCACGTATGTACATGACTATGCTTTATGAAACTCGCATATAGCCACCTTTCTCTTGAAGAAAATAGGTTTTAACAATAGGATGATGCAACAACTTCTCCCAACTTTTGCATGAGATATTCAAATGTCTCTTTGGGCAGTGGTCTAGTGAATATATCAGCAACCTGTTTTTTGGAGGGAACATACTCCAGTTTGAACTTTTGTTCAAGCACTTATTCATGTAGAAAATGATATTTGATGGGTATCTGCTTGGTCTTGGAGTGCATGACTAGATTCTTTGAAATACTGATGGCACTTGTATTATCACATAGAATGTAGATGGGTGGAGTACATATGATCTGAATGTCTTGCAAGGTTTGCATCATCCAAAGTATATGTGTGTAGCAAGATGCAGCAACCACGTATTCTACTTCAGCTGTAGATAATGCAATTGAACTTTGTTTTTGCTGAATCAAGAAACTATCTTGGAACCCATATAGAATGCACCACTAATAGTACTTTTTCTGTCATCAACACTTCCTGCCCAATCTGCATCTGTATATGCATGAAGTGTAAGATCTGTATCTCTAGGATACCATAAACCAAAGTTTTGTGTTCCTTGAAGATATTTGAAAATCCTTTTGACTGCTTGAAGGCGCGAGTCCTTTGGATTTGCTTGGAATCTTCCAACTATTCCCACTGCATGCATGATGTCCAGTCGAGTCCCTGTTAGATAAAGATGACTACCAATCATGGATCGATAAGTTGGTTGATGTACTACTGTTGATTCATGATTTGAGCTAAGACTGCATCCTGTTACCATTGGGGTACATACTGGTTTAGAATCTTCCATGCCATACTTTTTCAGGATCTGTTTGAGATATTTGGTTTGTGAGAGAAAAATACCATCTTTATTTTGTTGAATTTGTAGACCAAGAAAAATAGGTAAGCTCACCAAGCAAGGACATTTCAAATTCTTGTTGCATTACTGAAGCAAAATTTTGACTCATGGATTCTTCATTTCTACCAAAAATGATATCATCAACATACACAACAATTATTAGCAATCTATTAGTGTCCATCTTTGTATATATATTGCTATTTGTTGACCCCTTTGAAAAACCCTGTTGGTGGAGATATTTGTCAAGACAGTAATACAAGGCCCTTGGAGCTTGTTTTAGACCATAGAGAGATTTGTTGAGTTTGCATACAAGTTTTGCATCATTTCCAAGAATGAATCCTTCTGGTTGTTCAATATAGACTTCTTCTTCTAAGTCTCCATTAAGAAAGGTAGATTTTACATCCATTTGGTATACTTTGAATTTCTGAAGACTAGAAAGAGCAAGAAACATTCTTATTGCTTCAAGTCTAGCAACAGGTGCAAAAGTTTCTTCAAAATATATACCTTCTAGTTGAGCATATCCTTTGCAAACAAGTTTGGCCTTGTTTCTGATAACTTCTCCATTTTCGTTCAGCTTGTTTTTGAATATCCATTTGGTTCCTATGATATTCTTAATATGAGGTGTAGGAACTAATTCCCAAGTATTATTGTTTTCAATTTGCTCATGTTCTTCATTCATGGCCTTGACCCAACATTCATCTCTACATGCTTCATTTACATTTTGAAGTTCAGTGGAAGATAGTGATGCTAGATAGCTTGAGGCTTCGACAATGGTTCTTCTTGTCTACACACCTGCCCCTTTTCCTGCTAAAATTTGAGTTTTTGGGACAAAGTCTTTTCTTCTATTGTTATCTCTTCTTCTGGTGCTTCATAGGTTTCTTCTTCAGAATCAATGTGATTTGATGTGGGAAAATGATCCTCATCTTCTTCATTGTCATAATACTCAGTTTTTATCTATTTTGGATTTTTGCATGATTCATCAACCACAACATCAATACTTCCAATAATTTTCCCAAGTCTTTTATTATAACATTTATATCCTTTACTTCGAGAAGATTAGCTAAGAAGAATACCTTCATCTGCTCTGGGTTCAAACTTGCCAAGTTTTTTATCAGTCCTTTTGATGTAACATTTTCTTCTAAAAACTTTGAAGTATTTTACAGTAGGAGTTTACCATACCAAAGTTCATGTGGAGTTTGAGTGTTGTTTACTCGAACATTTTCTTGGTGAGAATAATGATGGTGGTGAATGCAACTTCTCCCCAGAAGGTTGCAGGAGTTCCAAATTCATCTAGCATAGCACAAGCCATTTGTTGAATAGTTCTGTTCATCCTTTCTACCACTCCATTTGGTTGAGGAGTCCTTGCAGTGGAGAACTGCCTTTTTATTCCATGTTGTTCGCAAAAGTCAAAGAATTCATCCGAGGTAAATTACCCTCCTTGATTAGATCTGAGGCATTTGATTTTGCGATCTGATTCATTTTCAACTAAAGCTTTGAAGGCTTTGAACTTTTCAAATGCTTCATATTTATGCTTTAGAAGACCTATCCAACTCATTCTGGAAAAATCATCAATGAACAATACAAAGTATTCTTCTCCACGAGGTGACTTTTTCCTTGATGGTCCACATAAATTAGTATGAACAAGTTCAAGAGGCTTACTAGCTGATCCTTCCTCTTCGATGAAGTGAGATTTGGTTTGCTCACTGAATTGACATGATTTGCATATAATATTTTCAGGAATGTTGATATCTGGAAGATCACGAACAACCTAGAATTTGCATGCTTTTCTTATTTGAGAAAAGCTTGGATGTCCCAATCTTCTATGCCATAGCCAATTTTCATCATTCTTATAGAACACTGTTGTTTTCCTCCCTTGAGTATTTATAGGTTGTTTGGAGTTCTTGTACCTTTAATCACAGTTTCTCCTGTGTCAAGCTCATGAACAACACATCCATTTGATCGAAACACTACTTCATTTCCTTGATCTCACATTTGACTCACACTCAACAGGTTATGCTTTAAGCCATCAACATACATAACATTCCCAACTTTAACTTTTTCTTTCATGACAACAGAGCCTTTACCTTTTATGATAGCAGGAGTGTCGTTTCCAAATGAGATACTCTTTTCCTTTTCTAAGGCATTATATGAGTGTAGTTTTTCTTTGTCACCTGTCATGTGTTTTGAGCATCCATTGTCAATGTACCACTGGTTTTCTTGTCCTTCTGCATACAAGGCTATACCAAATATTTCTATTTGTGGTTCTTTCTTTCTCCATATTTTGGGATTTAATGGAGTTTTCTCCTTTTGATATATCTGCCGAAATTTACTCCTGCATTCAGATTCTTCATGGCCAAAGTTGTTATAGATTGAGCATTCTATTTCATTTTCATGAAGAGAAAAGTTATTATAGGAAATTTTCTTGGTTGTGGCTTTTGTTCATTCTTGAAGTAAATTGAGCCTAGTTTACCTGGTTATATGCTCTATGCCTTTGCTAACGATTGTCAAATTGTCCACTACTATTTACTGCATCAAGATAGCTTTTAGTGGAGGTTGACGGCTTCTGTGATTGAGATGCTTCTTCAATATATCCAAGTACCGTCTTTATCAGAGGAGAATGCCGCACTTTGATAATTTCATTTAAGGTTTTTGATCCTTTAGCAAATCTAAGATTGAGAGCTTTTGTTTTCTCAAGATCCTTTCTTAGACCCACAATTTCACATTCTAGTTTTTCATTGTGTTTTTCTCTTTCAGTAAGTTGGTATGTCAAGGTATCTATAATCATATTCTTTTCTTCTAAACAGATTTTGAGTTTAGAGATTTCTTCATAAATGTCATCTTCATGTAAAGCATCCAAGAAATCATTACCTTCATAAGCCATCAGAAGTCCATAGTCATTACTATTTTCATCTTCATCATTATTTGATAAACCATCACTATCTTGATGAGTATAGTAGCTCTTTTTGCTTACACTTTGTTTTCTATTCCATTTTGCAGATTCCTTCCCTTTATCATTTTTATATTTATGAGGACATTTGGCAGCATAATGATCAACTCTACCAGAAGCAAAACATTTGAAAGGTAGTTTACCTCTGAATCTTTCAGAACCCTGTTGAAGCTTCTTGACAAAGTTTACTTCCTCTTCTTCTTTTGAAATACGTCCTGATTCATTGAGTTCTTCTTTTCCTTTTGCTGAAGATTTGAATGTGGCTTCTCTCATATCTGATGGACCTCCCTTTCTCATCTCAAAGGCAGTTAAGATTCCATGAAGCTGTGTCATAGTAATAATCTGTGGATCCTACTTTTCTTCTATGGCAGATACTTTTGATTCAAATTTAGCAGACAAGGATCTTAAAAAATTTTCAACTAAGGTAACTTCCGTTATCTCTTCACCTAGATTATTCATGCAACTAACAACCTCATCTATATGTAAGAAGTAACTAGCTATACTTTCATCATTGTGCATCTTGAGAGTTTCATATTGAATTATGAGAGTTTGTAGTTTAGCACATTTTACCTGAGAGTCTAGCTTAGAGCTATTTTGTCCCATATTTCTTTGGCTGATTTGAGCTGCATAACTTTTAAAAACTCTGATTGTGACAGACTTCTGAATAATGTATTAACAACCTTGGCATTGGTTTCATATTGCTTTTTACCTGCCGTATCTATAGGAATTGCTGATGGAAATGTATATCATCCTTCAACGATTTCCCACACATCTGTTCCAAGTGATTGGAGATAGGATGTGCTTCTTACCTTCCAATAAACAAAGTTGCTCCCATCACATATTGGCAGTTTGATGGATCCCCTGCTCTCTTGATTACTCATGATGCTGGATCTTCCTTCAAGCGATCAAGCTTCTTCTGAAGGTCCTACTCTGATACCAATTGTTGGAAATAATACTGAGAGGGGGGGTGAATCAGTATTATCAGATCAATAATTTAATTTTCAAAACTGATTTGCATATGCTACTTTAGCTTTGTGAACTAGGGTGTATAAGAAACTATACTTAATGCAACCAATGTATATGCAGATATCTTTTGATTTACCCAAATTATCATGCATTGAACTTTAACCAGTATATCAGGAATTCGTTATATAGTGTAGTAAAACAGAATAAAGCATCACACATAAGAAACACACATGAACACCAAGATATAAGGTGGAAACCCAATGTGGGTGAAAACCACCTCCTGTTGTTTTCTGTGTCTTCTTTTAATAACAAGAAAATTATGTTTATAATTTTTGTACTGGTGCAGTCTTCTACCAGTACACAGGCTTCTACCTATAGAAGGCTACAACCTTCTCTCGTTCTCCAGCTTCTACTAGAAGGGAGCTACAATCCCCTAGCTCTTGTACTAGCTGATATGTTTAGTAGTACGTAGGTGCCGACCTATAGAAGGCTACAACCTTCTCTTTTCTTCCAAGGACCACGTTTCATAAATTTTCAGATTGCATCCTTCAACAACATCATTCAATCATCAAATATATCTACATCAACCAATCTCCTTTTGAACCAACCACAATTGAATCAATCAATCACTTTGACAACCCATCAATCTAATCATTCAAAATATTATCCCCAGAATACAGTAACCAAAACCCAAGCCAGAACCCAGAACACTATAACAGCAAACAGAAGCAACTAAAACATATTTTATAAGGTATACGCTACTTCCATTTGTCGAACCTGCGTGCATACGCACTTTCATCAAAGCGAACCGATGTACAGATATGCAAATAAAATTTATGATGTATACGCTGCTTTGATATGCAGAACCAACATGTATACACTTCTTTTTTGAAGTGAACCTGCATATAGATATGTAAATGATGATTTAAACATTACAACTATTCCATACTTCAGTCATACCTAGATCATCATATTTATAGACTACAACATGCGCCAGTTATTCAGATACATGATCAAACCACATAAAGATAATTCACTTCAAGCCTTAAGATCCTGATACATCATTAGATCTTATCCTTCATTAAGCACTAAGGTTCATCCTTGGTTTAGATCAAACACATCACCATAAGCCAATAACTTGCATATTAGATCTCACACTTCATCAAATATTCGATACTTGCACACCTTGGGCTAATGATCTTCTCCTCCTTTTATAGTTTTAGGCCTTTCTCAATACCATGGACCAAAACCAGTTAGGACCAATACCTTGGACCAAATACCTAGGGTCAATACCTCGGAGAAGATACCTTGGACCAATACCATGGAACAAATACTTCAGACCAAAAATTTAGTTTTCCAAGGTATATGCACGTTTCCTTTTGTGAAAGCACGTGTGTACATATACGCAGCTTGTATACATTGAACATGCATGTATACATAGCTTGGTCAATGGTGAACCTACGTATACCTCTGTTTCTTCATTTTATGAATACTGATCTATAATTCTTTGTTGTTTACCTGCTATACTGTGATCTTTCATATGAGTGAGTTGCCTTCTGAACTGATTTTTTGAAGCTGCCCATATACAAGTGAGTTGTTCTACTACAAGTGGGTTGCCATCAAGTACAATACATACATCATAATGCCAACACTCTTAAGATGATGAAACCATAATGGAAAGAGATAATCTTTCAAGCATACTACCATTATATGGATTTCCCATTTGAAAGAATAGTTTTATCTAATTCTATCATTTATTAGGTGTTATGAAACCAACTCACAAAAATATAGAAAAAATAGATGAACGCCTTAGAAATAAGCCTTTTGAGGGGTAAACCTCCTTTACATTACATAAATGAAAAATTATTGGATGATTCAAATGAAAAAACCTCCTTTCTATATATAGGAGTCTAACGGGTCACAATATAACCAATCCAACCTAACAATAATAATATAAAGGCACAAAAATAACAATAGAGGGATTCTATGGGGCACAATAATAACAATATGGGGACAATAGGGGCACAACAATAACAATAAGGGATACAACGAAAATAGTAATGGGGGAATCATTAGTATTATAGGGACCTAACATGCCCCTCTCCTTCAAAAAACTGTTGTCCTCAACGCTTGAGTAGTTCTAGATGCTTCTGTATAAAATTCTCATCCTCCCATGTGGAATCTTCAATGGGTAAGTTCTTCCACTTGATGAGATACTCTGAAATTGATCGATTTCGTAGCTGTCAAGTTCTTCTTTCTTTGAATGCTTCAGGTTTCAATACTATTTTTCCTTCCTCATCAAGTTCTGGCAATATTGTTTGAACTAGAAGCTTGTCACCTATAAGCTTCTTTAAGCATGAAACATGGAAAACTAGGCGCACTCGGGAAGCTGCAGGAAGCTCCAATTTGTATGCCATAGTACCTATCTTTTCCAACACCTTGTACGAACCATAATACTTTGGTGATAATTTATTATCCTTCTTAGCTTGCTTGAGGGACATTTGTTTATATTGTTGTAGCCGTAGCAATACCCAATTACCTACATCAAAAATTCTTTCGCTTTGATGTTGATCTACCTTCTGTTTCATTCTATTCTATGCCAAGGTGAGGTTATCCTTTAAGTGTTGGAGAACTTGTTGCTAATGCTCGATGTGATCTTCCATTTCTTGAACCTTAGATTTTTCTCTTAAATATGACATGATGGATGGTGGATGATATCCATAAAGTGCCATAAATGGGGTCATTTTTGTTGTAGTATGGAAGGAAGTATTATACCACCATTCAGCTAGAGGCAACCATTTGACCCATTGTGCCTGTTTATCACATACAAAACAACGAAGATGTCCTTCCAAACATTTTTTTACTATCCCAGTTTGCCCATCAGATTGAGGATGATAATATGAGCTATGAGCTAACTGAGTACCAAGAAAAGAAAATAATTCTATCAAAAAATTTCCAGTGAAAATTAGATCTCTATCACTTACAATAATCTTTGGGTTTCCATGTAGCTTTTAAATTGTTACCATAAATGCAGTAGAAACTATAATCACTTTAAATGGATGAGACAATGCACAAAAGTGTGCATATTTGGTAATTCTGTCAACTACCACGATGATAACACTCTTTCTTTCATACTTGGGTAAACCTGTGATAAAATCCATTGAAACCTCCTGCCAACGTTGGCTTGGAATGGATAAAGGTTGCAATAGTCCTGGGGTCTTAATTGTTTCCACTTGATTTTGTTGGCAAACCAAACATTCCACCACAAAATTTTGAATATCCGACTTAAGGCCATCCCAAAAGAAATCCTTCTTAACCCTGTGGTAGGTTTTTAGAAATCCTGAGTGCCCTCCTAAGGGAGAGGTGTGCAATTCCCTAAGAATATTTTATTTTAGTTGGGAATTCTTGCATAGGTATAACTGATCCTTGTACCATAACAAATCATTTTTCTAGCTAAATGTATCATATGTACTGGGATCTTATTGTATCTTTTGAATGAGTGCCCACACTTCCTCGTCATTCTTCCATTCATCCCTTGCTTCATTTATGCAATCTGGTTGGATAATAGAAATCGTGCAAAGAAATGATTCCACATCCTCATCCTTTCTTGGGAGTGCATCTGCCACAACATTTTGCTTCCCTTTTTTGTAGATGATTTCAAAGTCATAACCCAACATCTTTGTGACCCATTTTTGCTTCTCTTCTGAATATAATCTTTGTTCTAAAAAATATTTAAGACTATCATGATCTGTTTTTAGCTTGAAGTGCCTTCCCATTAAGTAGGGTCACCATTTATTAAGTGCATGTAATATTGCCAACATTTCCTTCTCATAAAAACAACTGTGAATTTGTACCAAGATCTTCTAAGATAATGCCAACAATGAATTATTAGAAGTATATGCTCCCCTTGGACCTGCGCCAGATGGTCTTTTTCAAACCCATATCAGACTCTTTTCATCCTGAGTCTGGCCCACTATTTTTCTTCAAACCAACATATACGCAACTGTATCCATAGAAACAGGCGTATGTACGCAGATGCTCTTCATGAGATTCGTGTACAACCACTTTTCTCTAAAACAGATAAGTGTCAACAACAAGATGATGCATCAACTACTCCCAGTTTCTGTCTAAGGTGTTCAAATGTGTCCCTGGGCAGTGGTTTGGTGAATATGTCAGCAACTTGTTCCTTAGAGGGAACATACTCCAATTTGACCTTTCGTTCAAGCACTTGTTCCTGGAGAAAATGATATTTGATAAGTATGTGCTTGGTCTTTGAATGCATGACTGGATTCTTTGAAATATGGATTGCACTTGTATTATCACATAAAATGGAGATAGGTGGAGTACAAGTGATTTGAATGTCTTATAATGTTTGCATCATCCAAAGGAGTTGTGTGCAACAAGATGTAGCAGCCACATATTCTGCTTCAGCTGTAGATAATGCAATTGAACTTTATTCCTTGCTGAACCAAGATACTAATCTAGAACCCATAAAGAATGCACCAGCACTAGTGCTTTTTCTGTCATCCATGCTTCCTACCCAATCTGCACCTGTATATGCATGGAGTGTGAGATCTGTATCTCTAGGATATCATAAGCCATAGTTTTGTGTTCCTTGAATATGTTTGAAAATCCTTTTAACTACCTGAAGGTGTGCTTCTTTTGGATTTTCCTGGAATCTTCCAACTATTCCCACTGCATGCATGATATCTGGTTGGGTACCTGTCAGATAGAGAAAACCACCAATCATGGATCTATAGGTTGGTTGATGTACTGCTGCTGATTCATCATTTTCACTAAGGCTACATCCTGTTACCATAGGGATACATACTGGTTTCGAATCTTCCATGTCATATTTCTTCAGGATTTGCTTGAGGTACTTGGTTTGTGATAGAAAGATACCATCTTTGTTTTGTTGGACTTCTAAACCAAGAAAATATGTGAGCTCACCAAGTAGGGACATTTCAAATTCTTTTTGCATCACTAAGGCAAAGTTTTGACTCATGGCTTCTTCATTGCTACCAAAGATGGTAACATCAACATACACAACAAGTATTAGTAATTTATCATTGTCAATTTTATATATAGATTGTTATTTGTTGATCCTTTTGAAAAACCTTGTTGATGGAGGTATTTGTCCAGATGACAATACCAAGCCCTTTGAGCCTGTTTAAGACCATAGAGAGCCTTTCTAAGTCTACATACAAGTTTTGGATCATTTCCAAGGATGAATCCATCTGGTTGTTCAATATACACTTCTTCTTCTAATTGTCCATTTAGAAAGGCATATTTCACATCCATTTGATATACTTTGAACTTCTGAAAGCTAGAAAGAGCAAGGAACATTCTTATGGCTTCAAGTCTAGAAACCGGTGCAAAAGTTTCTTCAAAGTCTATACCTTCTTGTTGAGAATACCCTTTACAAACAAGTCTGGCCTTGTTTCTAATAACATCTCCATTTTCATTCAGCTTGTTTTTGAATATCCTTTTGGTCCCTATGACATTCTTATCATTAGGTCTAGGAACCAATTCCCAAGTGTTATTATTTTCAATCTACTCGAGTTCCTCATTCATGGCCATGACCCAACATTCATCTTTGCATGCTTCACTTATATTTCATGGTTCGACGGAGGAGAGCAATGCTAGATAGCTTTAAGCTTCTATAATAGTTCTTCTTGTTTGTAAACATACCTCTTTCTGCCTGAAAATTTGAGTCTCTAGATGGTTCTTTTGGACATACCTGGATGGAGTCTTTTCTTCTACCCTTATCTATTCTTCTGGTGCCTCATAAGTTTCTTCTTCAGCATTAGTTTGATTTGATGTTGAAGGATAGTCCTCATCATATTCAAAATCTTCATTTTTTATCTGCTTTGGATTGTTGCCTACTTCATCAACCACCACATCAATACTTTCAACAATTTTTCCAATTCTTTTGTTGTAACACTTATATCCTTTACTTCGGGAAGAGTAACTAAGGAGAATGCCTTCATCTGCTCTA
>APFE031067783.1:0-20116 GCA_000404065.3 Pinus taeda | reverse complement strand
ATAAATGTAGATAGAAGAATTGGAATAGAAATGATTACGATTTATTATAGATTATAGATTAATTATAGAATTTAGAAGACAAGTATGAAGATTTATGCTATGAAGAGTTTTGCAACATTTAGAAGGAAGTATGAAGCCTTCTATCTAAGGAGACTGTAGCTAGGAATTCCAAGGTCTTCTTTTGAAAAATGCTGTCTTGTTCAGAGTTGCTGGAATATTGATCCATCATTGAACTTGGGATTTTCTGATATCAAAAAAGAGTGTAGGTCAGTTGGTAGAGTAACATATGAGGGGGGGCATGTTATGAGTTTAATTCTTAGCTTGTGTAATGCTTGCACGTTAGGAAAATCATATAGTTATCCACTATGAGCCAATAAAATTAGTAATTATCGAGCAAGAGCATCCCAAACTACCTTGAAAATTTGGGGGCCTCCCCCAACTCAAACTCAAAATTGAGGGTAGTTTTAAGTCACACACTCCAAACTGAAAGGTTAGCAAATAGTTTCCAAGAAAGTCATACCATGCCTAATTTAGATTATAAATTTTACAAAACTTAGACTGCTAGCAGACCCTCCAAGGGAATCCATAGATTGAGCTCTTTGATCCTAATTTGGCCAAATGAGATCTCCTATAAACTAGATAAATAATTCTTCATTGAAAACCTCAAAGGCAAACCATAATCTACAATCCAACTCTTGCTATTGAAATAAGCTAAATCACAGCAGAAACTATAATAAACAATAAACAAATCGAGTGATCAATGAATAAGTTGCTATTGCCATTAAGTTATTCATTCTCGTGTCCTTCTCACGTGGGATGGATGATACCCTCCTATGAAGTTAACCGAGACACACCCACCTTACATTCTTCAAAGAGGTTAATTTGACTTTCGAAACTTCCATAATTTAGAGTGGGTTTCTTAAACCCCATTCGTCACCTAAGGACTTCTTGCGTGGAGTAGTCGATTCTAACTTAATGCATATCATAAGTTCAAAAATATAAATATAAATTTATGTGTTTTCTTTTCATTTTTATTTTACGATAAGTTCAAAAATATAAATATAACATTATGTTTTTGCTTCCATTATTACTTTTTTTTAATTTTTAAACGGATAATTTGGGACGCAGTAGGGGAATAGCGACCTAATTGGAACCTAAAATACGCGGCGCATCCACCAAAAACAATTAGCGGGTAAAAAACTATAAAATAAGAAAACCCTAAAAGCTTTAGGTTTGGGTTCTGTTAATTGGAGTTCAGAAAAAGGAACAATAAATTAAGAAAAAACCCTAAAATGGTAATTGGAGTTAACAAAAAAAATTAAAGAAGACACCGACAAGCCCATCCATGGTTGTTAGGGTAATCAATCACGCTATAAATATATGTACTCATTGCGTTTACCTCATATCCCTCATCTCATATTGTTCGAGAAAAAGTTCGGTTATACTTCTCGAGTTCTTTTCGCTTATACACAGAAATTCAGTCCTTTCTTTTTATTCAGATCATCTTTTATTAGGATCGTCCGTTAGTTGGGGAACCATGGAAAGGGAAAGAAAGGTGACTTTGAAGAGCTCAGATAACGTATTGTTTGATGTCACTGACGCTGTGGCATTTGAATCTGAGTACATCAAGATGATGATCGAGGACACTGACACAGCCAACGCTATTCCGCTGCCAAACGTTTCTAGTAAGATACTCTCGAAGGTCATCGAATATTGCGAGTACCATGTCAAGGCTCAGATGCTTGCAGCTGGGAAATCGGCCATTTCCGAGGACGAAATCAGGATTTGGGATGAAGAATTCGTTAAAGTCGATGAGGCCACCTTGTGCGACCTTATCCTGGTATTCTGACAGAAACCCTTATTTAATTAGGAATTTGATGGTTTGGTATTCTTTCAAAGCCTGATTTAATTATTGTTTTTATGGGCTTTTACTTTATCAGAAAACTTCATTTCATTAAGGTTGTCGTACGAAAATTAGTAAGGATTCGGTCGTTTAGAAAGGATTCACTGGCTTCCTATCTCTGAAGAAACCAATTTGATTAGGGTTTAGAGTTTTCTCTGTGTTTACTTTCTAGATTTGCTCTTGTGGACCTGTGGTTGGGGTTTCTTGGGACACTTTGCAGGGTTTGTGGAAGGTTGGCTTGTTTGAGGCATTTTTTCTCAGGGTTTTTGAAATCTTGGAATTGTTCAATAATCTTGAGCTTATTTTTAATTGATATTTTTGGGGTGTGCAATTTGAGATTTTTATGAAATTTTTTCAAGGTTTCCTGCAATCCATTTGGGCATATTTTTCAGAGGTTCCTTCTTTAAGCGATTGAATTGAACGGTTTTTGAAGTTGTTATTTTTTATACTAGGTTCTATTGTTTCGTTCATTGATATCTTCAGTTCACCCAATTTAGGGCTTCTTTGTTGTTGTTATTTGCTTAGTTTGGGGCCCAATTTCTTCAAAAAATTATAGTTCTCTTATTCCAGTGCTCCTGTTTGAACTTCTGGTTTCCGGATATTGTTGAAGGAGATATTTGTAATGAATTTTTTTGGGGGTTTGGTGAGGGTTTCCATATTTGTAATGAATTATTTTTGTGGATGCTCAAATTATATTGTTTTCTTTTAATTTAATTCAGGCTTTTGTGGGCACATTTGTGGTGGTACAAGTTTTGTTTTCATTGTCTTATTTGATCCTGCCTAGAATTTGACAGTTTAGTATTGCTGAATTGTTTTGTTGATGAATTTATTTGAAAGGTTTTACTATAAATATTTGACTGCATATGGTCAAGGGTTTCTAGTTTCCAGGGGTTCCTAGAACTAATTTCTGTGGATTTATTTGTTGGTTCGAGGGATCATCTACCTGAATTGCCCCAACCAAATGTTTTGGAACCTCCAAGGATAGTTACCGATGGCTTTTCCAATAAATCAATGTTTCATCAACTAATTTTTTCATTTTTTAATTTCTGTTTTTTTTAAATGCTAGAAATCTTATGTGGAGGATTGTTTCCCATGTATTCTGAGATCGTTCAATTATCTTTGCTTCCCTGTAGTCTCACTCCATGTAATTGTTCTACGATAGCTTCGTCGCTTTGTTGAGTAATGTTGTCCACATGTGTATGCCTGCCCAGGCTATAAATACTTTTGTATATTTTACGGAAACTTTGGCTCATTAAGTTTTTGGGTTTTTGCAGGCTGCTAATTACCTAAACATAGAAAATCTGCTAGATCTTACATGCCAGACCGTTGCCGACATGATAAAAGAGAAAACGCCAGAAGAAATACGTAAAATTTTCAACATAGAGAAAGATTTTACTACGGCAGAGGAGGAGGAGGTGAGGCGTGAAAATCAGTGGGCCTTTTTCAACATAGAGAATGAATTTAGTAGCGAAGAGGAGGAGGAGGATGAGGCGTGAAAATCAGTGGGCCTTAGAATGATTGTAGGGAATTGGTGCAAAAACAGTATATATATTTATGTGCCATGGTGTTTGGTTTTATTGTAGTCGAGAATTTGTTTAGAAACTACTAGTGGTAGACTTTTTTTGTTTGGATATGATGAACTTCTAATATTATGCTGGTCTGGCTTTGAATTTGAAGGCTTATGGTTTGTTCTAGTTGAATCATTTTGTAAAGATCTCAGAGCAACTCCTTCTGTAGTATTGGGCTTCTTGAATTTCTAATAAATATTGCAATTATTTTGCTGTCAACTGTGTAGTGAAATCGGTTCCAATGGCATAGTTTTAACATTTCTTTTGAATTTATGTGCACTGGATGGCTTTTCGATTTTTAATTTCCTTGCTATTATTATTGCACGAATGAATCATGCTCACTTTAGAGTATTATTGCATGAAGGAATGGCCTCAGTTTAGAGGATAATTGCAGACTTAAATATTAACTTTCATATATTATAATAGACTTAAAATATTTATTAAAAAGTCACTCGACATGCACGGTAAGGGATATAATTGCAGAGATTTAAGGATTAAAAGAAAAGCTTTCAAATATGTATAAGAAATGTAGTTGCCCGACAACCAACCCTAATTTTTTTCACGGTGCTATAAAACAGAAAACTCATTTCGTCCTCTTGGGTGATGAATCGTCTAAACCTGATGGACAAACAACCCTTGGTCGTGTAGAACCCGTTGTGGACATAATCTACCAACCCAAACAATTAGACGAGTTCGTAAAATACGAAGTGTAAAACAAGTGTAGTTACAATACATAACTATCCACACAGCAAAAGCCGAATACGGAATGGTCATGAAGAAACAACACACAAATTGGTAAAAAATACATTTCATCCGATTATTTTAAAAATGAGAGTAGTTTAACTTATTTAACTTATTAATAATGTAGTTTTTTGTTTTTTGTTTTTATTGTAATTAGGTATACCATTTTAACTAATTTATTTGATTTTTTAATTTATTAAAAAATATATTTCTGAATGGAGTCAACATTTACACATTAAACAATTTAAATCGCTTCAATTAATTTACTATATAGATATAGATATATTATAATATATTAGTTATAATATATGTTAATATTCTATTTTCTTTATTATATATTTATTAATTTATTAACAAAAAAGGGGTAAAATTAAAATGTGACCGAAGTAAAAAACACTGCCCTGAAAGAGAGACAGAATATTATTTACACAAATAGCGAGACTACCCAATGGCATGGAGCTCACTCTGGAACCAGTTATGAGAGCCCACTTAGGGGAACAAGTAATGACCTTCTTGATATTAGAGAGTTTACAGAAATTCACAAAAACTTGCAGATTGAACAAAAAATTGTAGGAATGAACCCACATAACTCATTGAGCAAAAGCTAGCCCAATAGTATGGGTTGCAACTAAAGAAAGCAAGGAAACAGGGAGAACTAATCATGTGGAGGGCCTTCCATAATTCTTCACCATCCCCTATCAAGCTTATCCCTTGCAAGCACACCTTCAGATTTAGAAGGACCAGAATCCATGGAGGCCATCACAACATCAAGAGCATTGAGAGCTTGTACATAAGCATGCAAAGACCTGCTACCAATCCCCCTTTGGAGAATCAGATTGAGAGGAGAGATAGAGCGTAGGCCCTCCTCACTAGAGCTAGACTACCGCGGGTGGGTTTCCTCATGGAAGACCACGGAAATGTGAGTTGTGATTCTTGGGCCATTCAGAGAGTAGTTGAAGGTGAAAATTGTGGAGCCAAACTAGGGAGGAGACATGGTGTGAGGAGGACCTGGCTCATGGTAATGGCTAGGCAATTGAAGATGCCCTCTCCCACTATGAGTGCCAAGGAAATGAACGGCTAGGAAATCACTGGAGAGGGAGGGAGAGTCATATGACACCCTTGAAGGCCCACGGCCAGGAATGCCCTTGCAGCACCTCATTCTATGCCACAAACTGGGCATAGGGGAAACAACAAGAGCTAGATAAAAACAAGGCTGAGCTATAGCAATGGTACGGCAAGGACAAATTATATAGTCATCAAAAAGAATGCGATAGGCCCAAGAGAGAAACCAGGGGATTGAGGGAGGCGACTCCTCAGAAAGACTAGAGCATATCTCCAAATTATTCTCACCTTTCAAGCCACTAGAGCCAACACCACACATACCATAATGAGAGTAGAGATGAGAGGCTAGGTAGTAATGGGAGTGAATCAACGAAAGCAGCGCTATCCCATGGCTGAGCCTTAATTTATCGTCCTTTGTCATGCATCTAGATGCAATAGTCATTGTTGTGGCATTGAAGAGAGGCTTGGGGCAAGCAAGAGCAGGAGGCGTTAAATAGATTGGAAAACATGATGGGTGGATGAGAGCCACTTGAGGTGAGGTCCTTCATTCAGAAGGTGGTTATCTATTCGGTATTGTGTATGTACGTGTTGTTCCACCTTGCCCTATAAGCCTCATAGAGGGTAGTATAGGTATAGGTTATATATATTATATATATATATATATATTATTGTATAACTAGAATATAAGTGTTCCTAAATTAGCTAATATATTATCTTAAGTGAAGATCATTGGTTTTGGTGTTGAAAGACACCCTAACTCAATAGCATTGGTTTTGATGTTGAAAGACACAACCTAGCTAACCTAACTTTTGCCAAGGCCAAATCATTAATTTGTAGGTTGAAGATCTATTGAGAAGGCCAAATTTCTTCATTCTATTCTGCTATTCTGCAGTCACAGAATAAAGAACGTGAGAGCTACGAAATCAATCAATTTCAGAGCATCTCATCAAGTGGAAGAACTTAGCCACAAAGGATTCCACATGGGAGGATAAGAATTTGATACAAAAGCATCAAGAACTACTCAAGTGTTGAGGACAACACTTTTTGAAGGAGAGGGCCATGTTAGGTTCCTATACTACTTGTGTAACCCCTTATTAGTCCGCCTATTGTTATTATTGTGCCCCATAGAAGCCCACTATTGTTATTATTGTGCCCTTACATTATTATTGTTATGTCAACTCTTATTATGTTATGACCCCTTAGACTCCTATATATAGAAAGGTGGTCTTCTCATTTGTATCATCCAATAATTATTGATTTATGTAATGTAAAGGAGGTTGCCCCATCAAAGAAGATTATTTTGAAAGTGTTTATCTATCTTTTCTATCTTTTTGTGATCTTGTTTCATAACATTATTATTAATATCCATATATAGCTATATATGGAATATATAATTATATTATTTTTAGTATATAATATAACTAATATATATCTTAGTACTTATAATATTAATATATTTATGTGTATAGGTATATATATATAGATGAAGTACTATATATATATAGTTAGTATATTCGGATATATATATATATATATATATATATATATATATATATATAGATATATATAGATATATATAGTGTTAGGATTTATTATTATTCCATATATTTAGTCGATAATTTAAGATGTATGGGCCTAGAGGTAACATATACTTAATATGTAGGTATTTTGAATGAATGTGCCTAGAGACAACACTTATTGAATACATATATCTGTTTCACATTATTGTGCCTATATACTGCATAGTTGACACATAAATGTTTGCAAGCTCTCTATTTACTAGTGTATACAATACAGTAATATAGGGCAATGTGTTAGTTAAAATTGACTTAGGATAGAGCTAAAGTTGACCAAGTTAAAACAATGATTGTTTTGGGGCACATGGTATTGTGCACACATATTTTTATTTCTGTCGTATTGCATGTAAAGGAGACTATAAAACGGTGAGAGTATTTCATTGTGATGAAGGCCCGAAGGTGAGCAGTGAAAGCTCACTCGACTAGGTTGGCGAGGGTTTTTGCCAATGCTAATGAGAACCCATTGAGTTAGGCATTGATGAGAGGACCACACCACTATTCCTTTAAATATTCTTTCACGTTTCACATTTTTCTTTTAAAGGGAAGCATAGACATGTTAATTCATGTTTTTGTCGATTTATATCTTACGAGATATTGTTAAAGGGTGCAATATAGGTTGGAAAATATATGTAAGTTACAGAGAAACTTGTGGGGTACCAGGTTGAAGCCTATTAGTTAACATAATGTAAATTACATAGAAATATTTATATTTCAATTTCCCAAGTAGTATTTTGTATGCACAAATTTGTTCTTATATGCATGAATTGGTTTTCCCTAGTATTAGACGTATATTTCGATATTATAGGATATATGAAATATGATATAGGAATAATATATATTAATAGGGATACCTATATATATATTATATATATATTATATATATATATATATATATATATTATTATATATTTATATACTATATATATATATAGTGTCTCGTAGAAGCCTGTAGTAGTACTAATACATGATGATTAAATTACCCATCTCCATTGGTATATATATGTAATACTAAAACTTTTGTGTTTGACTCAAAATTTTGGGGAATTAATTTCTACTTAAGTATCTCCACAAAATTTTCTCAACATTTACACCATGGAATTTTCTAGCAATTAGACAAAAATAGAAACCTTGGAATGGAAGATGCTAGAAATTCAGGAACTATATTTATTAGCTAGAATTCTTTGGATAAATTACATTAAACCAACAGGAAAAAACCTATTAAGATGCCTTGACCAGAGTATTGGGGTCCTCCTCAAAGTGACAATTCAACCAATATTTACCAATATCAACTAGAGGGCACACACTCATGGAAAGTTATCAATGTTGGCCTCTATGCCCGAGCTATGAATGGTTTGCTCAACTTGTGGTAGAGGGAATTTTCTTGTAGAGAATATTGTCTCTTCAATATTCTTGTCAACCCCACCGATTTATTACATGAAGTGTAATTTGGCCTCAACAAATGGCATGGATTGATTTTCTACATGGACAATAATTTGGCTTAAGCGTTGTGTGTGGTGACCAGTCAGTATCTTCTATTAGAGTTGAACTTCAACTGCTTGAATCAATCATTACAGAGTGGCCTCCACACATGGAATATTACGACAAACATAAGCAAATTTGGCATATGTTGATACTATCGTGTTGAGTGATTTCTCATTGTATTCAAGGGTTTCAAGAGTAATAAATTGACCATTACCCTCGTACTCATAGTGGGAGAGGGCATCTTCATTTGCCCAACCATTACCCCGACCTCGTCCTCCTCACACCACGTCTCCTCCCTCGTTTGGCTCTGTGATTTTCACCTTCAACTCCTCTTTGAACCGCCCAAGGATCACAACTCACATTTCGGTGGTATTCCATTAGGAAACCCACGTGGGGGAGTCTAGCTCTCATCCAGAGGGCCTTCGCTCTATCTGTGCTCTGAATCCGTTTCTCCAAAGGGGGATTGGTACCGCATCTTTGCATGCTCTGGATGTACAAGCTCGTAGTTCTCTTGACGTTGTGATGGCGTCGATGGATCCTCGTCCTTCTGAATCTGAAGTTGTGCTTGCAAGGGATCTGCGTGATACTGGCTCGTGTAGAATTGTGGAAGAGCCTCGAGATGATTAGTTTGCTCCCTGTTAATGATTAGTTTGCTCCTTGTTAATGATTAGTTTGCTCCCTGTTGCCTTGCTTTTGTGCCCTACAGCCCATACTATTATGCTAGCTTTTGCTCAATCAGTCATGTGGGTTCATTCCTATAAGTTTTTGTTCAATCTCCAAGTTTTTGTGAATTTCTGTAAACTCTGCAAGATCAAGAAGGTCATCACTTGTTCCCCTGCATGGGCTCTGATAACTAGTTCGAGACTGAGCTCCGTGCCATTGGGTAGTCTCCCTATTTGCGTAAATGATATTCTTTGCCTCTTTTTCACCGCAGTGTTTTTGACTTCAGTCACATTGTAATTTTACCCCCTTTTCTGTTAATAGATTAATCTTATTTAGAAAAAAAAAACCTATACCTATACTAATATATATTAACACTATGTTACTATATATAATATATTCTATATATATTAGGTATACAATAAAATACTATAAATATATAGCGTATCCATTATACTATCTAATATATTATATATAATATTATTAATCCTCCAGTAGATACTTATATATGATTATATATATATATATATATATATTATATATATATATATATATATATATATATATATATTACTCATGAATATTAGTAATGTCATTGTGGAATGATCTCTAGGGTGAAGGATATTTCTAGAAAAATATTCTCCAATGATTTTTTTTTCACAAGTTAAAATGTCTTTTTGGAATTCATGGAGGTGAGTACATCTAGATGAGTGACAATGTAACTTAGAATTTACCCATGGATTACTTATTAATAGGCCATTGAAATTTAGCATGGCATCTCTTCATCATATTGGTCAAGGGATCAACCTTATGTGAGAAGAAGATTTTTGACCACCAAAAGTATAGTTTCATTTAAAAAATAAGTAGTCCTCCAACTCCCTCACCTTTTTAGTTTTCCTTTTTCGTGCTTTAATTGGATGCATTACTTTAGACCTATAAAAAAATAGTCCACATGAGCTCATCACAAATTCCTTACCTTCCTATCAATTACAACATCTTTTGAGAATTAATTTAGATAACACTCATGCGAACTAGGAAGTTTTTGGACCACATTTGTATATATATAATGGACTTATTATACTAATATATAATTATATTAGCCCCTGTGTCTCTATATATTCTATAATATATATATTAATACTAATATATATATATATTATATAGAGAGATACTATATACCACATATCATTAATATATCTTACCATGTATACTATGTAATATATCATTATAATATTAATATCTTATAATATATAAATAGGATATATTATTATGATATATTTGTTCTATATTTTTAATTTATATATATTATTAAGATAAATGTAGATAGAAGAATTAGAATAGAAATGATTACGATTTATTATAGATTATAGATTAATTATAGAATTTAGAAGACAGGTATGAAGAGTTCTGCTATGAAGAGTTATGCAACATTTAGAAGGAAGTATGAAGCCTTCTATCTAAGGAGGATGTAGCTAGGAATTCCGAGGTCTTCTTTTGAAAAATGCTGTCACGTTCGGAGTTGCTGGAATATTATCCATCATTGAACTTGGGATTTTCTGATATCAAAAAAGAGTGTAGGTTAGGTGGTAGAGTAACAGATGAGGGAGGGCATCTTATGAGTTTAACTCTTAGCTTGTGTAATGCTTGCACCTTAGCAAAATCATATACTTATGGACTATGAGCCAATAAAATTAGTAATTAGCAAGCAAGAGCATCCTAAACCACCTTGAAAATTTGGGGGCCTCCCCCAACTCAAACTCAAAATTGAGGGTAGTTTTAAGTCACACACTCCAAATTGAAACATTAGCAATTAGTTTCCAGGAAAGTCATACCATGCCTAATTTAGATTATAAATTTTACAAAAGTGAGAGTGCTAGAGGACCCTCCAAAGAAATCCATAGATTGAGCTCTTTGATCCCAATGTGGCCAAATGAAATCTCCTATAAACTAGATAAATAATTCTTCAATGAAGACCTCAAAAGCAAACCATAATCTGCAATCCAACTCTTGCTATTGAAATAAACTAAATCACAGCACAAACTATAATAAACACGATCAATGAATAAGTTGCTATTGCCATTAAGTTATTCATTCTCCTGTCCTTCTCACGTGGGATGGATGATGCCCTCCTATGAAGTTAACCGAGACACGCCCACCTTACCTTCTTCAAAGGGGTTAATTTGAATTTCGAAACTTCCAACTACAGTTTCAGCTAAATTTAGAGTGGGTTTCTAAACCCCATTCGTCACCTAAGGACTTCTTACGTGGAGTAGTCGATTCTAACTTAATGCATATCATAAGTTCAAAAATATAAATATAAATTTATGTGTTTTCTCTTCATTTTTATTTTACGATAAGTTCAAAAATATAAATATAAGATTATGTTTTTGCTTCCATTATTATTTTTTTATATTTTTAAACGGATAATTTGGGACTCAGTAGGGGAATAGCGACCTAATTGGAACCTAAAATACGCGGCGCATCAATCGAAAACAATTAGCGGGTAAAAAACTATAAAATAAGAAAACCCTAAAAGCTTTACGTTTGGGTTATAAAAGAACAATAAATTAAAAGAAACCCTAAAATGGTAATGGGAGTTAACAAAAAAAATTAAAAAAGGCACCGACGAGCCCATCCATGGTTGTTAGGGTAATCAATCACGCTATAAATATATGGACTCATTGCGTTTACCTCATATGGCTCGAGAAAAAATTCGGTTATACTTCTCGAGTTCTCTTCGTTTATACACAGAAATTCAGTCATTTCTTTTTATTCACATCATCTTTTATTAGGATCGTCCGTTAGTTGGGGAACCATGGAAAGGGAAAGAAAGGTGACTTTGAAGAGCTCAGATAACCAATTGTTTCATGTCACTGAGGCTGTGGCATCTGAATCTGTGGCATCTAAGTTGTTTTCTGAATGTATTTTTTTATTATTTAAAAATATATTTCTCAATGTATAAGTGGAGTTACATTTACACATTAAACAACTTAAATCCTTCAATTAATATACTAATGATATAGATATATTATATATATTAGTATTAATATATTGTAATATTCTATTTCTTTATTAATATATTTATTAATCTATTAACAAAAAAGGGGTAAAATTAAAATGTGACCGAAGTCCAAAACACTACCCTGAAAGAGAGACAGAATATTATTTACACAAATAGGGAGACTACCCAATGGCAGGGAGCTCACTCTGGAACCAGTTATGAGAGCCCATTTAGGGGAACAAGTGATGACCTTCTTGATATTGGAGAGTTTACAGAAATTCACAAAAACTTGCAGATTGAACAAAAACTTGTAGGAATGAACCCACATAACTCATTGAGCAAAAGCTAGCCCAATAGTATGGGTTGCAGCTCACTAAATCAAGGAAACAGGTAGAACTAATCATGTGGAGGCCCTTCCACAATTCTGCACCATCCCCTATCAAGCATATCCCTTGCAAGCACAACTTCAGATTTAGAAGGACCAGAATCCATGGAGGCCATCACAACATCAAGAGCATTGAGAGCTTGTACATAAACATGCAAAGACTTTCTACCAATCCCCCTTTGGAGAATCGGATTGAGAGGAGAGATAGAGCCGAGATAGAGCCTAGGCCCTCCTGACGAGAGCTAGACTACCTCAGGTGGGTTTCCTCATGGAAGACGAAGGAAATGTGAGTTGTGATCCTTGGGCCGTTCAGAGAGTAGTTGAAGGTGAAAATTGTGGAGCCAAACTAGGGAGGAGACATGGTGTGAGGAGGACTTGGCTCATGGTAATGGCTAGGGAAATGAAGATGCCTTCCCCACTATGAGTACGAGGGAAATAGCAGGATAGGAAATCACTAGAGAAGGAGGGAGAGTCATATCACACCTTTGGAGGCGCACTGGGAGGAATGCCCTTGCAGCACCTCATTCTATGCCACAAACTGGGCATAGGGGAAACAAGAAGAGCTAGATAAAAACAAGGCTGAGCTATAGCGATGGTACGGCTAGGACAAATTAAATAGTGATCAAAAAGAATGCGAGAGGCCCAAGAGAGAAACCAGAGGCTTGAGGGAGGCGACTCCTCAGAAAAACTAGAGCATAGCTCCAAATTGTTCTCCCCTTTCAAGGCACCGACGAGCCCATCCATGGTTGTTAGTGTAATCAATCACGCTATAAATATATAAATATATGGACTCATTGCGTTTACCTCATATCCCTCATCTCATATGGCTCGAGAAAAAATTCGGTTATACTTCTCGAGTTCTCTTCGTTTATACACAGAAATTCAGTCATTTCTTTTTATTGACATCATCTTTTATTAGGATCGTCCGTTAGTTGGGGAACCATGGAAAGGGAAAGAAAGGTGACTTTGAAGAGCTCAGATAACCAATTGTTTCATGTCACTGAGGCTGTGGCATCTGAATCTGAGTACATGAAGATGATGATAGAGGACACTGACACAGCGAACGCTATTCCGCTGCTAAACGTTTATAGTAAGATACTTTCGAAGGTCATGGAATATTGCAAGTACCATGTCAAGGCTCAGATGCTTGCAGCTGGGAAATCGGCCATTTCCGAGGACGAAATCAGGACTTGGGATGAAGAGTTCGTTAAAGTCGACGAGGCCACTTTGTCCGACCTTATCCTGGTATTCTGACAGAAACCCTTTCTAATTAGGAATTTGATGGTTTGGTATTCTTTCAAAGCCTGATTTAATTACGGTTTTTAAGGGCTTTTACTTTATAAGAAAACTTCAGTGAATTAAGGATGTCGTACGAAAATTAGTAAGGATTCGGTCGTTTAGAAAGGATTCACTGGCTTGCTATCTCTGAAGAAACCAATTTGATTAGGGTTTAGAGTTTTCTCTGTGTTTACCTTCTAGATTTGCTCTTGTGGACCTGTGGTTGGGGTTTTTTGGGACACTTTGCAGGGTTTGTGGAAGGTTGGCCTGTTTAAGGCAATCTTTCTCAGGGTTTTCGAAATCTTGGAATTGTTCAATAATATTGAGCTTATTTTTAATTGATATTTTTGGGGTGTGCAATTTGAGATTTTTATGAAATTTTTTCAAGGTTTCCTGCAATCCATTGGGCCATATTTTTCTGAGGTTCCTTCTTTAAGCGATTGAATTGAACGGTTTTTGAAGTTTTTATTTCTGATACTAGGTTCTATTATTTCGTTCATTGATATCTTTAGTTCACCCAATTTAGGGCTTCTTTATTGTTGTTATTTGCTTAGTTTGGGGCTCAATTTCTTCAAAAAAATATAGTTCTTATTCCATTGCTCCTGTTTGAACTTCTGGTTTCTGGATATTGTTGAAGGAGATATTTGTAATGAATTTTTTTGGCGTTCTGGTGAGGGTTTCCATATGGGAGACAATAGGCTCAATCTGATTGTCGTTAAAGTGTGGATTTTCATTTTCTCAAGTTTAATGGTTAATTTAATTATTTTTGTGGATGCTCAAATTATATTGTATTCTTTTAATTTAATTCAGGCTTTTGTGGGCACATTTGTGGTGCTATAAGTTTTGTTTTCGTTGTCTTATTTGATCGTTGCTAGAATTTGACAGTTTAGTATTGGTGAAATGTTTGGCTGATGAATTTATTTGAAAGGTTTTACTATAAATATTTAAGGGTTTCTAGTTTCCAGGGGTTACTAGAACTAATTTCTGTGGATTTATTTGTTGGTTCGAGGGATAATCTACCTGAATTGCCCCAACCAAATGTTAATGTTTTGGAACCTCCAAGGATAGTTACCTGAACTAATTTTTAATTTTTTTAATTTTTGTTCTTTCTTAAATGCTAGAAATCTTATGTGGAGGATTGTTTCCGATGTATTCTGAGATCGTTCAATTATCTTTGCTTCACCTGTAGTCTCACTCCATCTAATTGTTCTATGATAGCTTCTTCGCTTTGTTTAGTAATGCTGTCCACACGTATATGCCTGCCCAGGCTATAGATACATTTGTATATTTTACGGAAACTTTGGCTCATTAAGTTTTTGGGTTTTTGCAGGCTGCTGATTACCTACACATAAAAAATCTGCTAGATCTTACATGTCAGAACGTTGCCGACATGATAAAAGATAAAACGCCAGAAGAAATACGTAAAATTTTCAACATAGAGAATGATTTTACTCCCGAGGAGGAGGAGGAGGTGAGGCGTGAAAATCAGTGGGCCTTAGAATGATTCTAGGGAATTGGTGCGAAAACAGTATATATATTTATGTGCCATGGTGTTTGGTTTTATTGTAGTCGAGAATTTCTTTAGAGACTATTAGTGGTAGACTTTTTTTGTTTGGATATCATGATCTTCTAATATTATGCGGGTTTGGCTTTGAATTTGAAGGCTTATGGTTTGTTCTAGTTGAATCATTTTGTAAAGATCTCAGAGCAACTCCTTCTGTAGTATTGCGCTTCTTGAATTTCTAATAAATATTGCAACTATTTTGCTGTCAACTGTGTAGTGAAATGGGTTCCAATTGCATAGTTTTAACATTTTTTTTTGAATTTATGTGCACTGGATGGCTTTTCCATTTTTAATTTCCTTGCTATTATCATTGCACGAAGGAATCATGCTCTCACTTTAGAGTATTATTGCATGAAGAAATGGCCTCAGTTTAGAGGATAAGTGCACAGACTTAAATATTAGCTTTCATATATTATAATAGACTTAAAATATTTATTAAAAAGTCAGTCGACATGCACGGTAAGAGATATAATTCCAGAGATTTAAGGATTAAAAGAAAAGCTTTGAAATATGTATAAGAAATGTAGTTGCCCGACAGCCAACCCTAATTTTTTTCACCGTGCTATAAAACAGGAAACTGATTTCGTCCTCTTGGGTGATGAATCGTCTTAATCTGATGGACAAACAACCCTTGGTCGTGTAGAACCCGTTGTGTAAAACAAGTCTAGTTACAATGTATAACTATCCACACAGCAAAAGCCCAATACAGAATGGTCATGAAGAAACACACAAATTGGTAAAAATACATTTCATCCGATTAGTTTAAAAATTAGAGAAGTAGTTTAACTTATTTAATTTATTGATAGTCTATTTTTTTTTTTTTAATTATGTAAACCATTTTCACTAATTTATTTGATTTTATTATTATTTAAAAATATATTTTTAATATATAAGTGGATTTCAACATTTACACATTAAACAACTTAAATCCCTTCAACTAAATAACATATAATATAATCTGTTAGTATCTATTACTATACTAATAATAGAATATATATAATATATATCTCAATGGTTTCCATGGTTAGTTGTTCTATACTATTTAATATAAGATATTTAATATACTATATAGGTATCCATATATTAATATATTAGTATTAATATATTGTAATATTTTTATTTCCTTATGTATTAATATATTTATAGGTATTTCTAGGGTTTTTGTTATCACTAATTTTTTTTAACAGACTAAGTAAGGCCTTGAGCTTCATGAAGAGGTAGAGTTGATCTTTAGGAGGAACTATGGGTATTATAGAGGTGAGTGCAAGTTTTCCTTCCAATTTATATACATAAAGACAATATCTAATCTCGGATAATTACAACTCTATTCCTTTATCAACATGCAATATCTATTCAAGAAGAAAATAAACATGTAATCATATTTATTAAGAAAATTCTCATAATATATATATTAGTTGTACATTAATCATAATTTTGGAGACTCTCACCTTATTAAAATATATCAATAACCAACTTTACATTGACAAATAATTAAACATTCCCATGAGGGGACTTATACTTGTGACCATAACCCAAATAATCAGTATAATTCATATATGCATAAATAAACCCCCAAAATAAGAGCGAACAGAACAAATCCCAACAAGATGAATGAAACCCTATTAACAAGTAAGAGGGAAAATGTTTTAGAAGAACCTAGAAGGAGAAATCTTACCCAAAAGATATGAGTCACTTTGTAACATAAGTAAGGAATTTAATGTAAACTAACATTTACAACACATTGAAGTTAGTTAGGAGGAACTATACTAGTATATTTAGTCCTACTAGTATACGCTCTTATATTAGCTAATATGGTATACATAGTCCTAATATTAGATATATGGCCAATCATATATCCCCTCTTATATCATATATAATGTATAATACCAACGTCAACCAACATTTCATATAAGGAGATTACTATCTTATGTTACCAGACTTCCCAGGGGAATAGTGACATTCTTTTTGGAGCATAGATTTTTGACAACATGACTTCTGTAATACTTATGTTAAGATAATAAATAATGAAAACATGAAGAAGAAGTATTTGACTTATGGTAAACAAATCTTGTTCATCAAACCAATGATACAAGGAATAATAATTCATTTGTTTCATCTCTTACATGGTATTATAATTACAAGTCAATGAAAATTGAACCTAGTTACATTTCCTTAAACACTCCTCTTACCTAGAGAGGTTTCCATTAAATTATACAAGCCTATTCTCAACGCTACAGAGATCCCATAAGAAGAGTTTAATTAGTAATCCATATGTATAACATGATTATAACCAACATTGAGATCTCATAAGAAGAGTCAGAGGAGTAGTAATCCATCTGTATAACATCATTATAACCTACATTGTCACATAGCAAGGTCTTGACTAACAACTCTTCTCTCACAATATCTGAGGATAATTTTGGTGAAACCAATGATTATAGACACCTTAAAGATTGCTCCTTAAGGTACATAACCACCAAGGTGTTCATTGAGTATGATATTCTAGGACTATTATTATCTTGCTTTCCCAACCCTCAAAGAATATCAGTCCTCTTGTCTACTCTTATCTTGGATGCCCAACACATCTTCAAAGATCATTAGTGCCAGATGATTACTCAATGTTTCATTCTTTCTTCAGAAGTGAAGACAAAAATGTTGTGTATCTCTCTCCCTCTCAATTAGGGAGGATATGCCCATTCGGGTGCTAAGCTTGCTCTCTGCCCATTTACTTTTTTTTTTTGTAATTCTATGACGATTCACCCTAAATATTTGAATAATGTTAAATAAGATTGAACTTGACCCTCCTTCATATTTAATGGTAGGATTTGTAGGAGGTTAGATAGACTTGAAACAAGCACCAATTTATTCATTCAAGAAAATGGATAATTAATAGATAATAAAATCTTTCGATTGGGTTATTTGCATAGGTGACGTAAAGATCTTTTTTTCCCACCGATTGCATAGATTTAAATCACTCACTTCCATGCCATTTTCAAAAAACTTAGATACCTTAAAATTGTTAATTTCCTTACATTTTTTACAAGCTCACTTCTAAATTTGCTATTTAAATTGGCACATTCTATTCTCTCGTTGTGATTTAGCATTAGGAAAGATTAGACCCACTGTGATTCATCAAATTGATTAGCTTATCTACCTTCATTCTCCTATGTCTACATTGTTCCTTCTACTTTGATTTAAAAATAGAAAAATACTTTCGGATGATATAATAAAAGGTAAACTCATAAACTAGAGCAAGACCACATCTTTAATGGTGGAGAGAAAACAATTCATCTTTTAGTCATCTAAAGTATAGTCATAGGTCACAGTCCTCATAGGATAAAGAACGGAACTGTGGGAGGGATGTTGGGCTAATATTCTTCCTTCTATGCCTCCCCATTGGTTTCTTAGATGGGAAAGATCTCATTCTTCTTGTTCTTAGCCATGTTTTGGATAAGTGATATGGGATCTTCTTTCTCTATTGGTTGAATAAATTTAGGTTTCTCATGTTTTTCTAACTCTCTTGTGGTAAAAGAGGGTATCTCACAGTCACACAAGGAGAACCATGGTTGATTACTTGAATGGGTGTGTGTTTCTCGTACGAATTTCCCTTGATTATGCCTACTCCTATGAGACATGAAATAACTAGTTTTTTTCTGGTTCTCTGTTTCCCCCTCAATTTTTTTTTTTAATTTCCAAGTGAATAGTATCTATGAAAAACAAAAGGTAGAAAAAGAAAGGCAACTTCTAAGTACAAAAAACACCTACTTCTACAGGTTCAAAATAATTGTGTCAAAAAGTGATGAGCCTCAATTTGACACTCCCAAGGCTACCAACTTAAATTATCAATAGGGGCTCCTAAAAACATAGTGTTTAACCATGGTTAGTCACGATTAACCATGTTTATTCTAGAGTTTATAATATTTATTTTAGGGTTTATATACTTTATTTTAGAGTTTATAATATTATTTTAGGGTTTACATACATTGTGTTTATAATATTCATCTGTGGGGTTTAATATTATTCCCTTGGCTTTATAATTTATGGATTGTGAAAGCGGATTTTCTAAGGAAAACATCATGAAGGACATTAGAAAATAGAGGCTTGGGTTGGATACACTAGATGCTCTAATGAAAGTATCTTTGAATTGACTTGAATCATCTAATGTTAATTGGCATGCAGTATATGAGATATGGATAGATACAAAGTCAAGAAGGATTCTTGAGCTTTCAAATTTCTTCTAGTTTATGTTTAATGGAGGATCTATGTATTGAGATATTCCTATTGATAAAAAAATTTGAAGTTTCTCGAGAAAGTTTGACTTTTAATGAAGTATAATCACTGTTTATTATCTCATAACTTTTTTGTATTTATTTATAGTCCAAGATTTACTTATAATCTCACTAGATAATTTATTTATAGTCCATGGATTGTAAGTTTTTTGCAAAGATTTTATTGTTTAAATGGTCCCACCATAAATCTGAGCTATAAATCTGATAGACTACAAATTTGCAATTTCAATTTAACAATAATCATTATAAACAATTGTCAGGCCAGGGTAACTCCAGAATTAATGAGCGAGAGAAAAACTGATGATATTATTCATTAGGTAACCTACATTTATATACATAAACAAAACGGATCAGTTCATCTTCTGGATGACTGTCCAGTTCACCCATCCGTTTCGGATTAGGTGTCAACATTCCCCCCTTTAATCTGAAGGGATGTTGGTGAGTCCAAGCATCGTTCTGAATCTTTCAAGCTTTTATCTTCCAAGATTTTTGGTGAAGATGTCTGCAACTTGCTCATTTGTGGAACAATGGCGGAGATGGATTGTTTTGGCCTCAACATGATGTCGGATCAAATGATATTTAGTATTGATATGCTTTGTACGATCA
>APFE031067781.1:3657-31846 GCA_000404065.3 Pinus taeda | reverse complement strand
CAAAGTGTTTTGAATTTCTACCCCATTGATAGTTGTTTTAACAATTGGACTACCCGGGTCTACATACTTCTGCATGGTAACTTTTCCCATCATGATATCTGCAATTTTTCCTACCAGGTGGATTTTTCTGGTATTCCTTGGTTTCCTTCCTGGTCTCTTAAGACTTAACTCCTTTATTGTCTTTGCTAGAATAGTAATTTCTTTAATGGCTTGTAACAAGGGAATCTTGATACAAACATTCTTCAATTCATCTAGAAAGTCATAGTCAGGCAACAAGATTTGTTTTTCCACTCCTTTGTCAATTTGTAACCTTTCAGGAAAAGGAGGTGTGGATGAAGATGCAGGTTTCTCAACTATAGGAGTTGTGGGGGTTAACTCTTTTTCTTTTCCTTTTTGAGTTCTTGGGTTTTGAAGAGATGCTTCAGAACCCTTATTGGCTACAAGAGAATCGTCCTCAGAAATGCTTTGTTTTTTAACATCTATAGAAGGTTTATCCAGAACTCTACCTGATCTGAGTTGTACATCATTAAGAGGAGCAATCATATAGGCAGGAAATTGAAATTGTAGACCTTCCATCATGAAAGAATTTTGAGGGTTTTTATTATTGGGGTTCGGCAATGGCTGAGAAGGAAGTTGATTTGACTTTTGTTGAAGCAAGAGTTGAGAATTTGAATTCTGTTGAGAGGATTGGTGTTGTTGTGGAAATGGCAATGATAATTGTGGATTTTGATTTGGAAATTGTGGAACTTGCTGATTTTGAAAAGATGGAGGATATTGGTAAAATTGAGCAAATCTCCCATAAGGGTTCTGCATACCTTGCATCCATGCTTGAAAAGGATTTTGAGGTTGGGACCAAGATTGTTGCCAAGGATTCCAATTTGGTGGAGGTTGAAAATTCATAGGGTTGTTAAACCCTTGATTTTGTTGCCCCTGCCAAGGTCTCCTTGCAACAAAACAGAAAGATTCAATGGTACTTGGATCTTCCTGAAAGACAGCTTTGAGACCAGGGATTGAAGGACAATCCTTGGTTTCATGATTCTCTGAACAGATCACACATGTTTCTACAACCTTTGCATCCAAGGACACTCCCTTAGAGCATGTTTATTTCTACACTTTGGGCAAAAGATAACTAAAGCTTCAGCTTCTGCTTGCTGTTTATTATGGATCTTAAGAGTGTCTAGTTGCTCACTAAGAATTCCTAAGATATCAGTTTTGAATTCATCAAGCATAACACCAATCTCAGCCCTACTTACCGATCCAGTTGCAGATTTGTTTGCTCTGAGGAGAGAAGGATATCTAGGCCCTTTTTGAGTTTTAGATTTCCCCCGTGAGAGATGAACACATAGCTCTGCTATATCATGAAGTGGAAGTTGAGATATGTCTCCTTTTCCCATCATGTTCAAAATATCTATCCATTCATCTCTAATGGCTTTTAATAGAAGGGATTTCAAGGTTTCCTCATCCAAGTTACTCATTTTTTCTCTTTTCAGATTATATTGAAATCTTTCAAGTAAATCCTCCAAATTTTCATCTTCTTTTTGTACCATCTTCAATACCTCATCCTTGTGATTGGTGGGCATACAATAGTCCAGGTACCTATCCAAAAATGTTTGTTTCATATCATTCCAAGAACTAATGGATTGATTGAGTAATCCCATGAACCATTTCAATGCTGCCCCTTTCAACGTTGAAGGGAACAGTTTGAGTTTTTGAGCGTCTTCCAGATAATCTAAGTTCGACATACGACCTCAAACTCAAATAGAAATTTCTCAGGGTCCTCATTTCTTAATCCATGAAAGTTTGGGAGGACGGATGGCGAAATGTTCTTCATTGTGGCTCGGGAGTCATCATCGACTATGGGAAATCCAAATGAATTTTCTCCATTCCTATTTCCTCCATCGTTACCTCTACCTCCTCCATTATTTCCTCCTCCACCTCTACCTCTACCTCTACCTCCTCCAAGTCCGGTTTCTCTTTCTTCTGCCATGGTAGTTTCTTCAGAGACCTCAAAGTTCTCTGGTTCCTCCACCAAGGGTGAATGAGGAGGAATCTCTCCTTCTTCCTCTGGTGATTCTATTTCTTCAATTACAATCTGTCTCCCTATAGAAGAAAGGAAAGAATCTCCTTCGGATTCAATAGATGGTATGGGAGAGTCAACTATTGCCTTTTGAATTCCAGGAATCCTAGAGCTAGGAGTATGAGTTGGAGATGATGGAGGTGTCTCTTGCCTATTTCTTGAAGTAGATGGAGTTGTGAAAATCGAACTCTTGGCTCTAGCTAAAAACCTTCCCCTAGAATCTCTTGCTCTATGCATGTCATTTTTATTTTATTTTTCTTCAAGTCAGGGTAATAATTCTTTTTATGATCTTCTAGATCACTCTAGGTGCAAGAAGAGAGCATACTCAAGAAACTATTAAACCAATAACTTTCTCTTTTTTTATCCTCCAGATCACACTAAGTGCAGGAGGAGAGCATACTTTGAGAGGTTATTAATTTTCCTTTCTTGAAATTTTCTTATTTTTATATATATATTTTTTTTAGAAATTGTCTACCTAATTTCACTTCCCCGGCAACGGCGCCAAAAATGTTTGGTCAATTTAGTGATACCTAAATTGCAACTTTTTAAATGTCAACCCAGGGCTCGTAAGCTGATGAAGTGAGGTGTACTGTATGTACTTAGGCAACTATTTCTTAAGCTTTTGTCCTTTTTACTTTTTAGGGTTGTTTTCAAGTATATCTCTCCTAATGTGGTGTGACGAAATAAAGTGAGTGAAGTGTGTGAGATTGTGATGTGCTTCTTAAAACTCAAAATCAAGTGAGTGAAGTGTGTGAGATTATGATGTGCTTTTTACAACTTAAAAGTACTCTACAAGAAAACTTGAAATGAAATCAATGCTTAAAGGAAAGTAAAGGCATCAAATAAAAGACTAATGACATTGGCCCAGTGCCTCTGTTGCTACAAGGAAATGCAAATGAAATCTGTGTCAAATAACAACTACGCAATGTGAAACTAAAGTAAATCTATCTAAAAGAAAGACTAGTCACAAATACTTTATCTTCTTCTTAACTTTTTTCCTTTTAACTGAATGTATCATGTGATAAACAATTAAAAACAAGTCAAGCAATTGTGAGTTTCTGAACAACTAAACCAAGTTGCATTAAGTGATGTTTTGGTCCTCAATAAATATATTAAGTTATAAGGAAGAGACCATTAATAGATAAACAACTTGATATCTACAAACAAAAAGCAAATATGCAAATTGACTAAATCATAATGATGAAATAAAGGCTGCAAAACAAAGAAGGTCAGCAACATAGACAAGATGATCACTCATGTCACTAGTTGTGCAAAAGAAAAGCATAAAACTATCCCGGGTACACCTAAGAAACCTGCATAACGCACTGATCCGTCATGAAAAAGAGCAGAAATGTAAACTAGCAGAAATTGAAATGTATGTACAACTATCTAAAACACAGCAATTAAAGGCATTATATACATGAAATAAGAAAACGAAATGTGAGAAACTAAAAACACTGTACAGGCCTTTAGTAAACAGGGGCCCTCTGCCTACTCCAGCCATTTCAAAGATCAATCACACGCGTAAATGGAATAACAGTCTTCTCATGTATTGCCCATAAAATAGGAAAATACAGTGGGAGTTCAAAGGTATAAAAACAGCAGCTAACAACTCCTTTGTCCAGCGTTCAAAGACGCTTTATTTATAATTGCAGAAGGTGAACTAACTTAACTAAATCTAAGTAATTCGAACAGCTGAATTGAAACACGTAGTCCTGCTATGTCCTCGGATCTAGTCAATGGTCATCGTGGGCATTCAATCCGTTGTTGGATTATGTCTCCCACTACTTTCATAACTGAGGACGATGCCACCTATTCCTCACGCGCTCTAAAACAAAACACGCAGAGCTATGCCACCGCCAATGACCACTGTTTGACCGAAGTTTCCTCCTCGTTGACCATGGGCTTGGGTGACTGATTTGGATGATCTGGAGGGACACACACCATGTCCTTGGTTCCACGAACTTACCCATGTGGCTCTTCTTCCCGGAGGACACCTGGAACATAGCGTTTAATTAAACAACTGCGGAATCCGGGGTTGGCTGCGGAAACTAGGATCAGCTACGGAAACCCTGTGTAAACCCTGTATGAGCTGCGGAAACGCAGCACCTTGGACCAAAATTCTAAACCAAACACAGTCATTAACATAATTAGAAAACCATGTAAAAAGTCCTAAAATACAACGATTTGAGCAAATTGATGGAGGGAATGAGTGGAAAAATAGGAAAATGAATAGGAAAAAGAGGCTGGGAGGATGTGTAAAGAAGTGTAGGTTTGAGGCTCAACACCATGCAGATCCCTCAATTATCCTAAGTGATTTTCTTATCTTGTCAAATAGTTAAAGTTATCACCACGTAAGCAAATATTCATGATTGCATTCAATTATTCAATGTAATTTCATTCATTTGCGCATCATATAGGCATAGTAAAAGAAATTCATACACAACATATCCAAATCCATTAACAGAACAAGTACACCGAAATTGCAGAATAACTCCTTTTATTAATATCTTCCTTGTATTACAAACTCTGTTCACCATGCACACATAGCTGCAGGTGTCAGCACATTGAGTTGCGAACTTCTACTTAGGCCTCTACACACTCATCTGTAGAGCCTCGACCTACGCTACAACCCAAGACTTAGACTTCTTTCTCTAAGCTATGACTCTCTTCCTCATGTTGTCCTATTAACTACTTAGAGCTTAACTCTTTTTATACAATCCCATGGTCCATGGACCATGGGTAGATCTCTTACAGCCAACTTTACTTTACAAAACTAAGGGTAGACTACCCTTTGTGACACATAATATCTTCACACTCCGTGACCACAAAATGCGGAGTATTTACAATAATATTACAAAAACTTAACTTAAACATGGGCTTTCAGCCCCAAAACTACACTTGATGGATCTCGTTCCCAACAGGCCCCCAACACAAACATTATGACTCACCCTCGAGTCACTTAGCAAGCACGTAGATCTTTGTGCGAGGATCGTCCAGCTTGACCCTGATGACCACAACTTCGGCTATGCATTGAGCTGTTGTCTGCTTTGCATCTTCGACTGTCTTCTCAGTTGCTGCTCCTATGATATCGGCCTGAAGCTGTTGTTGTGTCGCTTGCAGAGTTGCAAGCTTGCCTTCACTGTTTCCTGTAACTGCATAAGCTTCCTCTAGCCAAGGCTTGAGTCACGCCTTCAGCAATGCTTCCTTATGGAGTGCTGCGTCCACCTATTCCTTCAGCTGCTTGGCTTCCTGTAGCTTGGTTAACCTCTGTGTTAGGGCAACAGTTTGTGCGGTGCCCTTAACTTCGTCAAAGCACTGTTGGAGTTCACACACTTCCATCTTGACACTCTGGATGTCTGTTTCCTCCTACAAACCGGTCAAGACCTCAAACAACTGTGTGTAGTCTACTACTTTACTCTCTACTCTCCACTTGTAGTTTATAGGGAAATTTGAATTCAAATCTGACCGTTCCCCCTTAAATCAGTTCATTAATTTCATATTGGTGGCAGATTTTAAAGGATCTAAGCCATAAATTTCATCTTAAATGTTGTTCGCTTGCTCCATTTGGCCTCACTTCTGCCGTCTTTTCATGAATAGTGACCTTAATGGTCAATTTCCAGCCGACCTATGTAATTTCTGCTTGGGTAGCACAGATCCATCCGCGTTGTCGCAAACCCAATGACACGTACTTGCTTTGCACCATTTTCACATCGTGCAGCTCCCCAACTTGGGAAGTGTAGTTTATAGTCCCACGCCTCCTTTTAGTTGCTAGGAGCACTAAGACTATGCTAATTTCATCTAGTCACCTTACCAGACTGTGGGTGTATGACTTCAAGTAACTTCCATTCACCATTCCTAGGAAAGGTTGTCCATTTTACTTGATTAGCTGTACCGATCCTCCATCGGTAATATCCTTAATAACATAAGGCCCTAACCAGTGAATTCTAAATTTTCTGGGGAATTTATCAAGCTTACTATGATAAACCAAAACCAAATCATTTACCTTAAATGTGCGCAACTTGATGTATTCCATAGGCATTATGGCTTCCACAGCATAGACAAGCCTAAAAGGGGTTTGTCTTGTCATTTTCTTGCATGTCGTTCGATAAGCCCACAATACTACAGGTATGTGTAGGTCCCAATCACTTCGCTGAGCATTGCAAACCTTGGTCAGCATGTTTTCAAGCACTTTGTTGAACACTTCCACTATCCTATTAGCCTGTGGGTGATAAGGTGCGCTCTTTTAGTGATATACCTAAAATTCCTTTGTTAGTGCGTTGATCGACTCATTCAGGAAGTGCGTACCATGATCACTCATCAATATCCTTCAACGTCCAAATCGTGTTAGTACATGCTCAAATAAGAACTTTGCGACCGTCATGCCGTGCAATTCTTCACTGGATGCGCTTTTTCCCAATGAGTTAAATAATTCATCGCAGTGAAATGACTCACCATAATGCAGGCCTCATCTGAGATCCTGTTTGAGCTTCTGCCTTAAAGGCATCAGTCCTCCTCCTGCAATGTAATTTGCAAAGACCAGGAAATGGTCTTTGTCATGACCCTGACTCTTGCATTTCAAGCACCATAACTCCTCACGTACCTCTAGACGAACTATCCTATCTTGCTTCAGACTTTGCATCTCAAGGCACAGATTATTCAGCTATGCATGGATCTAATAAAATCATAGATTAGGATCTTGCATCATAGTCTCATGTAGTCTCATGGCAAGCTCCAAGGCCTCTACCTGAGTTTTTATCTTTTGTTGTGACAACAAACTCCTTAAGTGTTCTAGTAGCGAAGCCACAAACCACTCACGAATTTGTCCATCTATCAAATTCATGTTGGCTTCATAGATTGTACACTACAATATTTGATCTAATTCCCAAGGTGTCTTGCTTGGTCGCATCACGATCTCTTTGAATCTGACAATCAACTACACCTTAGATTTAGGCCTGCTAAATTACCAATTTAGTGCTAACTAGATGTCCCCTACTCCAGCATTCAGGTTATCGTTAGAGTACTTAATATACCAGGTTAGTGCGCGATCTTCTAGAGCACTAACCAATGTCACCTTCATTATGTGATCATCTATAACACCTTAAGCTTCCCATACAATCCTCACAACGAACCAAAATTGGTTCAGGTCCTCATTTCCCAAGCCTTTGAACAAAGGTAACTTCACTATATTTACCATACTGAACTGCGATGGAGGTGGAGGTGGTAGGGGCGAAGTTGGAGGCGATGGCGGTGAATTTGGAGGTGGTGTGGGTGGAAGTGATATTCACAGGAATCCTTGTCTTATTAACTAGATAGCACTTCGTAGAGAAACCTTCGCTATCCCTTCTTTGTCTCTTTGCGGAGGTGAAATAAAGGGGCTATAAATCGGACCCTTATTTCCTTCATTCCTGTAATTTTTTCCACTTCGCGTACTCCTAAACATCAAGATAGCTATGTAACCTATTTTCCACACAACAACATTTTAATCCAAGTAGTGAAAGATCTTACGTACTTACCTCGCAGTCCTTTGAAAAAGTGTTGATCCACCTCGCTATAGCTGACTGAGGTGTCGACTGCAAATTCAATCACAAATCCTCCTATGACATGATCGAGACAATGATCTACAACACATGTGATCTTATCCTCTGATGCTTCTGACCTTTGCACTAGCTTTGGGGTCCACACAATAGGATTGTCAAGTTCCCACTTTCCTTGGCTACCTGCTAGCTTCACGATCCACTTGTATAACTCAATAGGGAAAGAGCAGAACAAGATTTCGTTGATCTCTGTATACAGGTATCGGTCCAACCATTGCTCTTTATAAAGTCGTAGGTTTCTGTTCTCCTGTGTCATGAATTCATGGATCTTTCTATAAAACCAGTCTCCAATCTCCTTCTTATTTGGATTCCAACGATACAACATCATACATCTCTTATGCAGATTCAGGTCCTGGCAACGGAACCATTTGTTGGCTTGAGGGGGCTTGACCTAGGTTCAGCATTAATTAGCCAAATAAATCCCTACACTACTGGACCTTTCAGCATTAGCCTGTGGAGCATGGACTGAAGTATCACCAGAAGCAGTATGGGGAGATGTTGGAACCAATTTTCCGCACCATTGAGATCGTTGTGATGTCGTTTGATCTATTATATCCCTACCTTCACACAAGTGATCTCACTCTAGGGCTTGTAAGACAAACCCTCTATTTCGGCTTTCAGTACCTTCATGAAAGTACGTGATCAACCTTCACGCAACTCTAACTCATAGCTAAGGTACTTTCGCGCTACTGTAGCAGTGTGTCATGCAGATCCCTCAATTATCCTAAGTGATTTTCTTATCTTGTCAAATACTTAAAGCTATCATTCTGTAAGAAGATATTCGTGATTGCATTCAATTATTCAATGTAACTACATTCATTCGCTCATCATATATGCAGAGTAAAGGAAATTAATCCACAACATATCAAAACCCATTAATAGAATGAATACACAAAAATTGCAGAATAACTCCTTTTATTAATATCTTATGAGTATTACAGACTCTATTCACCTTGTGCACATAGTTGCAGGGGTCTGCGCACTCAGCTGTGGGCTTCTACCCTAGGCCTCTGCCCACTCAGCTACTGAAACTCTACCTATGCTACAACCCAAGACTTAGACTTCCTTCTCTAAGCTATGAATCTCTTCCTCATGCTTTGCTATTAACTAGTTAGAGCTTAACTCATCTTATACAATCCCATGGTCCGTGGACCATGGGTAGATCTCGTCCAACTGAATTTACTTTACAAAACTAATAGTGGACTACCCTTTGTGACATATAATATCTTCGCGCTTTATGACCACAAAATGCAGAGTCTTTAAAATAATATTATAAAAACTTGACTTAAACATGGGCTCTTAGCCCCAAAACTACCCTTGGGGGATCTCGCTCCCAGTAGCAGCGGAGGAAATGATACTCACAGATGCACCTTCATCTATAATAGTTCCAAATACAATCATATTATAATCCTATACTATTATCTAGGAAGGCACATATGAAGGAAGATGACATCCTGCTAATCGATTCCAATCAAAGAAATTGACCAGACTACTTGGAGGGCGTATTGTAAGAATGGGAGAATTAACCCCTTGAGTTATGAGAGTGAGAGGATTTTCCTCCTATCTTGATGGAATAGGAGCATATCCCCCAAGCTCATTGGAATCTGAGGAAATAAAAAGAACTTGAGTGGTATCATATTCACTCTCTTCAAGAAAGGTACGATTAACTGAAGATGAAATCCGGTCAACTATTTCCTCGACCTGTGATTGGTCAAGTATAGACTCATGGGATTCACATTCAGAGAGAGTGGTTTTCACTGACGATTGATTTGGGTTAGTCACTTTATCAACTAGTGAAGGATTAAGGGTGAGTCTCCTGTAACCAGATGGAAGTCACTACAGAGAAGCAGGACAATTATCCAACACTTTTTTGGCTTCATCCAAATAGGGAGAAAGGTGAATGGGGTGATTCCCTTCACATAACCTACAGGGAAACTTAACTTTACCATTCTTTCCATGAACTTTACTACCACTAGTTGACGGTGTGTCACCAGCATGATCTCCAGAAGTTGATGACACATGACAATGTGAACGAGAAGACCATTCTTCTAATATCTAAGTAATATCAGGACAATTTCGAAGAAGATGGTCTCCCGTGCAAAGTTTGCATGGATATCAAACTTTGTGAGGCTTATCAGATAGTTTCTCATCAGAAGTTGCATTCAATGCAATGGTTGCTTGGTTTCCCCCTGCTGAATTTTCTTCTTCTTCTTCTTAGCCACCTAGTTACTAGTGTCAATACTTTCACTAAGCAAAGAAGAAGAAGGTTAGGAAAAAGGAAAAGGGTCAACTTTAGTATCAACTGGAGATTGATTTTGTCCAGTTAGAGGAGTACTCGATTATGGAGAAATCATGACATTTTGAACCAAGAAGGTCGAAAACAACCATACTAGCAAGAAAATGGTAAATCTCGGAAGGGACAATGTAGCCATATAAGGAGCACCAATATTTTCGAAAGGAGGAAAAGGACTAGGATTCCCATCAAAAGGAATTCTTTGATCGGTGGACTTCGGAGTTGTTGTCATATGTCTCAACCTAAGATAAACTAAGGAGTGAGCATGGAGGATGTTATCCGCAATCAATTAATTTTATTTTAATCAAAATAACATAACAAAACAAAAGAGGGATAATCTAGGCAAAAGGATTACCAAGCAACCGTGAACTGCAATATACTACCTCAGTAAACCAAGGACTTAACATATGTGCAGGAAATCTCCCTGAATGTTGTGTTTGGTGTATCACAACATACAAAGTGGCTGATTTGGTTACCTAAGGATGGATAACTACCTAATGTAGTCCTCCCATATATACCTGAAAGTAAGTGGAGGCCCAATTTGTGTTAGCGATGTCGAATGCGAAACCGCACATGAGAGCATTCCTTCATACTTTACATACTATAACACCGCCCTATATACCTAAAGGTACGTGGACGAGCTACGATATAATTACATACGTGGAATGAGGCATCACACTTAGGATGTATCGCAGACAAGTTATCTACAACTGCTATGTTTAATGACATCGGAACATGAATTTAGCCTATACCTCTAAATGTTATGCGTTAAGGTACAGTGCTCCATTAGGTTAATTGAGATAACTTTTAAGTTGATCTTCTTAAGAATTTTCCTTTCAAGGTTCACCATGTGATGTATGTTTGCAATTCCTAGAATGCAACTAAAATGAGAAACATTACTTCATTCAATTAACAATGAAAACTGTAGTTAGTAAGGGATAGAGCAATCAGATCTTTGACAAAGAGAAAAGAGCACACCTAATGTAGTTTCCCTAGCTATTCCTATCAAGAATTTACAAAATACAATATGAAAAACACAATTTTTTCTTTTCAGTCTCTTTAGTGTTTAGATGAACAAAAAGGAACTAGATGCATAAACAGTCAACCAATACTTTTCACGAGAAATGAAGACTTTACGACAATTTCTTTTTCAAAGAAACGAAGACTCTACGACACTTCCTTTTCAAAAAAGACTAATCAATATAGACTAACTTTGACAATGAATTGATAATGATAAATAAAACTCTGAAGAAACACTTAATAATCAATGTCAAAGTAGGGCTAGGAGAAGAGATACAAGTTGATTTCAGAACCATAGAAACATTGATCTTTAAACAAATAACTTCATAAGAAAAATTGGAAAAATCCAAGCTAAAGATGGGTTTTTAAGCTTAAGGAGGATCAGCGCAAGTCAGAGTGGGAGTAACTACATTATAGAGCACTGTCCCCTAACCAAGCCTGCGCTGGTGTCACAGAGGCCAATCAAAATACATTTAACCTCAAATTTTTGACCAAAAACACTTCCAAAAGGCTGAAATAAGATCAATGAAGGCACATAAAGTCTACTAGCGTGTATTATGATGAGGATAAACTACCTGAAATGATGGTCATTCCCTAGCAAAGTCACAAATTTGTTATGTGGAATTTTGCATCTGTGGATAAACATAACTTCTCTAAGTGGGTAGCTACACTTAGAACAACATAGTTAAAGAGTTTAACCTTTTCCTATAGAAGATAAATAATACAAAAGCCAATCAAGGCAAGAGATCTATCTACTATAAGCTAATGGAATTGAAAGAATTTACACATATAATCATCATACATAAAGACAAGAATATGGGAAAAGGTGTAAACATATTTATTAAGTAGAAGGAAGAGTTACAACCAAAGAAGTCTAATCCCATGTCACTCATCCAGCTTGAGTTACATCCTTCATCACACCAAAGCACAACACTCCAACATCATAACACTACTTGCTTATGATCTCAAACCTCAAACCAACAGTATCTCCTTACAATTCTTCAGAGTTTGACCCCTGATCACTATGATGAGTGCTTAATTTATAGGGAAATGGAGGTGGTTTTGTCATAAATTGGGCATTGAATGGCTTTCCAATTCGGGATTTAGCTTCCATGGTGGAAGAGATGAGAGGATAGGAAGTTATTTGATTCATTCCCTATCCAATTTTGAGCTCATAGGAGAGAATAAGAGGTAGGAATCTTCTAGAATGGTCTAGAATGTAGGAATACTCCCAAAACCCTATGAAGATTTCACTCAATATCATCTGGCGCAGGTCAAAGTGGGCCTAGGTGCTCTATAGAGTAGGCTTGAATGTGCCTAAGTGTTCTGCAGCACATTTACCCCTAACTAAGGTTGTGTTGGTCCCTCAAGAAGTCATTTCAGGATGTCTTCAGGCTAGGAAACTCTCAGGAATGATGGCATTCAATGTGATGACTTGTCTAGGGCATGTAGCAACTAAATTAGGGTTTTATGAGCCCTACAGGTACTTATTTGAATGTTGGTAGTGATGTGCCCAAATAGACCTGTAACACCTTATCCAACAACTAATGTGTTGTTCACACATTTATATAAGCCATTTTAAAATCTAATTAGATGATATACATTCGTTGTCATGGTTTATTCCATGTTGGATCACTTGGTTACATTGGAGTTTATTCAAACTCCTCACATCCTCCAATCCTAACATTCCAAAATCACCAATTTAAGAAAGATTCCAAGAAAAAATGTGAGACTAGAAGATTTCTTCTAACTAATATAAATTGGGTTGTTAAATTTTCAATTCATGTTTTGAACATTTTGAATGTTTGATTTTTATGACTTTCATGACATTAAATATATTAAGATACACTGTATCCAAATTTATTTTTGCAAGGGGATCACAACTTATACTTCCTGGTGTATTATGTAGATTCTCTTAATAAATGTTTTATTAAAAATTGAAAACCTTACAATGTATTAAAATCATATATTCCCAGTGCCAAGAAGACATGATGAAAGATAGAAATGCAAGTACAAGAAGCTAGAAAGAACTATTAGAAATATAGGTTGTGTAATTTGTGGACTATATTATATTAGACTAAAACAAATGGTGATGAAATGAAAGAAATACAAATATACATGGATGACAAAAATATATATGAAAAATGATAAAACTAAATATAAAAATAAGAGTATAGGATACAAGTGATCTAGGTGGACATTGGTTTCCACCCACCTATTTTCCACCTAGCCCTCTTGTCGGCTTCATCTGTTTCCTTGATTATAGAATCATTTACTAGTTTTAGCAGTTTTCATGTTCTAAACATTTGTTGTTGTTTTGATCCACTAAATGACATTTTTTTTAAGTTCTGCAGCAAAAAATATTGTAGGACATAGAGAGATATTTTCAATGAGGTATCATACACACCAAATGGAGATCATACGACAAAGTTATGACCCTGACAAGTTGGTTGCTCAACTAAACCCAATAGGGCCCACAAACTCTTAGCATTCCATCTTCTGGGGTTAGAATATTGTTTCTTTAGTGTTTTCCCTTATTTTTCAATAATAAAAAGGCCCTTGAGCCTCATTATAACAAAGTTCAGAGACATCTAGCTGTCACACCTATTCTTAGAGATAATCTACCATCTCTCAAGCTAATATATTTCCATTCTGTATGTAAGCATGTTTTAGTTCTTTGATATTAATGAAATGAAGTTTATTTCTACTACATCTTAGTGTTTATGATTGATTTGTATTATGTTGTGTTCATTTATAAGTCCAGATCAGTGGAATCAAAGGAGTCCTCTCTTTCTCTATTTTTCTTTGCATGTACCCAACGAGGTCAAGGTATAAGGTGTTAGGGCTCAAACTGGTTGACCCTTTGCAAGACCAGCCTCGTAAACCCTGATGGCATCACACGTCAGAAGAAAAGAAAGATGAGGGAGCATGAGGTCCTTTCAAAATATTTCTTGAGGGAGCCCTCTAGTGACATAGGAACATGATGATGGATATATTTGACCAGATCCTTTGACATCTACCCACATGCAACACATCTTCATCTAGTAGCCACTCTGGAGGTGCCACTCCCTTTAAGGTACAAGTCAACTTTTACATTCCCACGTTTGAAAGACAAATATATGTAGGCATTGTAGATAGATGGATAAATTTATTAGAAGGATATTTTTTTATTCATGACTTTTCCAATTGGGAAAATATTACTTTTGTACTCCTCAAAGTCACCCCCCATGTTAAGGATTGGTGGGAAACCTAATGTGAACAAAAGGACGAGAGTGAACCCTCACGTTTTTCAATTGAACCCACTTGGAATTATTTCAAAGACTCTATGAAGGAACAATGTTACCCTTTTTGGAGCTATGAATATAATTACATAAAGTGGACCAAATTGTGGTAGGGAAGCAACAAATACGTGCAAGAGTTCACAAATAATTTTCATAACCTTTGGAAGAAGTTGGATATCAAGGATTCTGATCGGAATTTGGTACTCAAGTACTACAACTATCTACATAAGTACATCAAGGATGAAATGGAGTTCCTAAACATCTCCCTTCTTGGTGCTACCTATCAATACACTGTAAGGATCGAGAAAAAAACAAAAGAAGCGATACTTTCGATCTTTGAATCCAAAGCAATGGAAAAGGTTCCCCAAAGCGTAGAACAAAGGAAAAGACTAGGGTAGGGTGACCAAGGAAAACCTACCAAATCCTCAAGAAAATAAGAACACCATGAAGACAGAAAAGACATATGAAAATGGTGTGAGTTCCATAATAGCCCCACTCACAACATAAGTGAGTGTTGAGCCAAGCAATCACTGGTGGCCAAGACGAAAGCTTTCGAATCAGATGCATGTTTCGACTTTGAGTCAGAACGTAACAAGGGGAATGACAAAGGGAAGAGAATTAATGATGTGCAGCCCAATGCAACCCTTGCCACCACCAAGATCCAAAAGATTGATCCCGAAGATCTAGAGGAGTGGGAGCGACTTTTCCACTCACAGATGTGGGTGAATGGTTCTTGTTATGAGGAATTTGGTATCTATAGATAAATATTAATTCCCTATGTAGGTAGCTATACCGAGAACAAGAGATTTAAAGAGCTTATCCTTTTTATATAAATGATAAATAAGACAAAGGAACCAAATGACCTACTTGTTCTTTTGTTTTCCTTTTGTCTCCTTTGTTTGAATCGCATTGCTCCTTCTCAAACATAACTCATTCCAAAAGTATCTGCAAGCATAAATAGAATATAGAGAACCAATCAAGGTAGAGATCTATTGAATACAAGTAATGGAATCAGATACATTCACACATATAAACATCATATATCAAGATAAGAATATGGAGAAAGATGTAAACAAATTTATTAAGTTGAAGGAAGAATTACAACCATGAAGTCCAATCCATTGTCACTTTTCCAGCTTGGGTTCCAACCAACATCACATCAATAGCACAACACTCCAGTAGCATAACAACACTTTCTTATACTCCCAGTTCTCACACCAACAATATCTCCTTACAAATTCTCAAAGTCCAGCCCCTGATCACTTAGATGAGTGTTGAATTTATAGGAAAATGGAGAAGGTTTGCCCATAAATGAGGGTATTGAATGGCCTTCCAAACTTAGATTTAGCTTCCATGGAGGAAGGGATGAGAAGATAGGAGGTTACCTAACTCATTCCTCATCCATTTTCAAGCTCATAGGAGATGATAAGAGTAGGAACCTTCTAGAAGGCTCTAGAAGATAAGAATATTCCCAGAACCCTATGGAGATTTCCCTCAATCTCGCCCAACGCAGGTCAAAGTGGGCCTAATTGCTCTGCAGAGCACTCTTTCATGGGTATAAGTTCTTTGCAGAGCAACCTTGCATGGCCCTACATGTGCTGGTCCCTCTGGGAGTCATTTCACGATGTCTTTAGTCCAAGAAACTGTCACGGAAGAAGGCATTAAAAGTGCTGACTTGTCTGGGGCATGTAGCAACTGAATTAGGGTTTGATGAGCCTGAATGGTGCTGATCTGAATGATGGGAGTGATGTGCCAAAATGGATCTGTAACATATGCCCCCTAAAGCATGAAGTCAAAAATAATGATGTCGAGTGCTATGCTTTACGATGTGGTCAGGAGGTTCCGAAGTGGATGGTGACCTGCATCGATTACAAAACATAATATCATAATATTTTGATTTTTTCTCATGAATTGCTGAGGCAAGACATACCCATGTTCAACATATAAATTTTCATTGCAAGTACATGGACAGTCATTTACAGATATAGACCCATGATAAGATGACTATCAATGTAAAGCCATTGTATGGATGATTCCCTACATTTCCTAAAATCGCAGCACGGATGGATGAACTAGATTCAGTGTCTTCTATCTCGTTCAATTGTTCACTCAATTACAAGTCTAGCCATGCGAATATGTGATCTAAAGTCAAACATAGGAAGACATTATCTGATTACCAGCCAATGATGTAAGTCATTAACAGAGGCGAGAGAAATCATCGATAATGATAACGATCCTCAAGGTACTGTAGTACATTATGCGTGGTGTGAATGGATGTTTTGATGTCGAATACCATACAAAGGGTTTTGGTCGAAGGCCAATGATGTAAACCTATCGCCAGAAGCAAGAAACTGACCATTGGTGTATGCAAGCCTCAAGGTACTAGAAGTGTGTTTCTAAGTCAACTTCTTGGATAATGTACTAATGTTGACAAGAAACGACTCGTCAAAGGAGCACCTTGATGTATCCCACATCAACGACATGAAACAAGTGTAATGATTTTGGAGATGGAATTTGATTAACGACATAAGGTTCAGGAATGGAGGTCATGAAAATGAAGGTTTATGAGTATTGCAAAGGATGAATTTTAAACTGAGTGACTTCTCCTGATCATATCGACGCCACTCACTGGACTAGAAAAATTGACCCAAAACAAAGTAATAGATGGTATGATAGACCAAGGTATGATGACCATCAAGTAGATAACCCAACCCAAATAGTCACAATGATGAAGTGGAAGTGTCATGTTCAAGAGCGACCTGCTGCCATAAAGTGGTTTACCCCTTTTCCCATTTTCCTCAATCATTGCTGACCAGTACCTCTTTATTTTTATCAATCTTGAGGAGGATAACATATGCTTGCTGTATAATTCCACCCTTTTGGTGAATCCATCACTATGTGATGTTTTAATGAGTCTAGCGAAGGTGAAACTCGGTCTTGTCATTATGGACAAGTTTGTTGCTATTTGATGTTTTAACAAGTCTAACAACAATGATAACTCGGTCCTTTTCATGTTTAGAGAGTTTTAAAATGGATAAAAGAAAACTCCACAAGTTCTTTTTCATATATTTGTATCTCATGTCCAAAAAAGCATTAACAATACAAGGGAGAACCTATTGACCATGTATAGTTAATGTATTTGTTTTTCGTAAATAATATATCCTAGTCCAGGAAAGGATTAAACTTATACTGAGTAGATGTCATTTCCAATCTATTAACGAGCTAAAATGGATAAGTGCTGGACAATATTTTCATATTTCGAGAGTCTGAAAAGAGCTTAAAGAGGACTCCATTTTGAGGCATGAGTGGTGTCTAGGATAGCAACTAGTTCTTGCGATGTTGGAACTTCTCAAAACATGTTGACTTATGTGAAGAGGCTAGCTAATAAGACCACTCATTGCAACTGTTCCTCAAAAAGGGTAAAACAAGCAAGTGAATGTGTATGATCGGCTAAGCAGATAGTGACGATGGAAGGAGAAAAACCAAGGCTCACCTAACTGAAGAGGCTGATAGAATGACAATCACAAGGGTTAAAATGGAGATGCGTTCATTTTTACACAATATTGAACCATATGGAACTATGATTGGATTCAGTTTCATGTTTAGACAATCTTGAAATGAAAAACTATGCTTGATATTGGTTTTCATGCCCTCAGCATGATGACTTGATTCTAGGTGCATGCCCTTCAAGCTTCATTGCATTCACCTAAGTACGATACTCATGGCTATGAGGTGGATGGAATGAAGGTTCATATAGGAGATCAAGTGAAAGACTCGAATGGTATTTTACCAGATCTAATCAACGGCTCGAATTGGAATTTTTCTCTAGGAGACCTTGTTTCATTTTTTAATGAACTTGTCACAAGATAAGGAAGTTTGCTTAAATTCCTTGTTTCATTTTTTAATGAGCTTGACATAAGACAAGGAACTATGCTCATGCCCTTTGTTTCATTTTTTAACAAGGTTGACACAAGATCAGGAACTATACTCATATTCCTTGTTTCACTTTTTAATGAGCTTGACACAAGAAAAGGATTTATGCTCGTCTTCCTTGTTTCATTTTTTCTCGAGCTTGACATAAGACAAGGAACTATGCTCATGGGACTTGTTCCATTTTTTAATGAGGTTGAAACAGTAAAAGAACTATCCTCATATTGTTTGTTTCATTTTGTAACATTGTTGACACAAGACAGAGAACTATCCTCATATTCCTTGTTTCATTTTTTAATGAGGTTGACACAAGACAAGGAACTGTCCTCCTATTCCTTGTTTCATTTTTTAATGAGGTTGACACAAGATAAGGAACTTTCCTCCTGGAACTTGTTTCATTTTTTAATGAGGTTGAGATAGTAAAATAACTATCCTTATATTCTTTGATCACGACCCATATGAGGTCATGACTTCCAAGAGGTTTTCATCAGATGGGAGAAAAATGCTCTAGAAGGAGAGATCCGGTTCCAATGCCCCTAGTACATAATGTACAACATCACGGAATTGATCGTCCATTGATGTAGGAATGGAACGGGTTGCCACATAATGAAATCGTGGTAGGGAAGATAACATTGGTACAAAAGGACCATTTAGGGAAGATGGTTGACTAGAAGCAATATTTGGGTCGGGAAATGAAAGCTGGTCAATGGTGATAATTCTGCCTTCATGTGGGAAACACATCACTCGAAAGAGTGTTGAAACAATAGCTCCCATGTCATAAACATAGTCATGCCAAAGAAGTAAAGTGTAATATGAAGTTCCTGGGGCTACCATAACATTGAGGTAAACAATTTTTCCTCCCAAAGTAATGGGCAACTGACGAAGGAACCCTAATGGTTGACTAGTTGCTTTGTTAAAATCCAATAGATTTTGGGTAATAGGCACAAGTGGCGGTGAACCGAGTGCTTGCCAAGAAGTGTAGGAAAGGATACTCATTGATGCACCTTCACCTATAATAGTGCCAAGTACAATCATATTACAATCTCATACTATGATCTAGAAAGGCACATGAGAAAGAAGATGACATCCTACCAGTCAATTCTAATCAAAGGAATGTTGAAACGCTAACTGAAATAATGAAGGGAAAAACAAACAAGAAAGAAAATAAAAAAAGCTTAACCGAAACCAAGACAAGAAATTGAATGGATTGGAAATGAATGGATTTGAATTTGTTATTCAACAACGATTCTCGGCACATTACATTTCATGGGCATTGTGATTATTTTATATCATGAACCGTCGTTATATAACTAATATATCGGTATAAAACTGTCTAGTTACATTTACCCAAAATTACTAATTCGTTGTCAAACTAACAAACTCCACCTTGACAACAATTTTCCTAATCCCTTGGCCATGCCCATTCATCATCTTTTCTGCAAGCCAAGAGAAGCTAAACACCACCGCAACTTCTCTACTATTATTGGCTTTGTAAATATGTTTACATAATTCTCTCGTGTATGGACCTTTTGAAGAGCTACTTTTCCGCCATCAATCACATGTCTCAGAAAATGATACCCTACATCAATGTGCTTGGTTCTGCTGTGATAGGTAGGATTTGTAGCCAAGTGAATAACACTTTGACTGTCACAAAGTACATTCACTTTCTCCTAATTTCTTCCAATTTCATCGAGTAGACCCTTTAACCAGATTGCTTCTTTACTGGCATCTGAGGCAGCTATATTTTTGGCTTCAGTAGTGGACAATGCAACTGTTTCTTGAAGCTTTGACATCCAACTAATTGCTCCACCTGCAAGAGTAAAGACATAACCTGTAGTAGATCTTCTTTTTTCCAAATCACCCGCATAGTCAGCATTTACATATCCGCAGACTGATCCTTCACTACCATTAAAGACGATGCAATGGTCACTTGTGCCTCTGAGATATCGAAGCACCCATTTCACTGCTTGCCAATGTTCTTTACCTGGATTTGCCATGAACCTGCTGACAACTCCAACTGCATGTGAAATGTCAGGTCTTGTAGATACCATCGCATAGATTAAGTTGCCTATCGCATTTTCATATGGTACGTGAGACATATACTTCTTTTCTTCATCAGCTCTAGGACTTAAAACCGAAGAAAGCTTAAAATGGTAAGCTAGTGGAATATCAACAGGTTTCACATTGTTCATAGAGAACTTTTCAAGTATTTTCTCCACATACTTCTACTGTGATAACCAAAGCTTACCATTTTTCCCGTTTCTATGTATCTCCATGCCTAAGATATGTTATGCTACTCCAAGATCCTTCATATCAAACATCATAGAGAGTTGAGCCTTTAACCTATTGATCTCTTCCATGCTTTTGCTTGCAATAAGCATATCGTCAACATATAAAGCTAAGATAATGAATATGCCATTGAAACTTTTGAAGTATACACAATGATCATACTCACTTCTTACAAAGTTCTGGCTCACCATGAAGGAATCAAACTTCTTGTACCATTGTCTGGGAGACTGCCTCAGACCATACAATGATTGCCTGAGCTTGCAAACTAATCTTCTGCTGCGACCTCATACAAATCCTTCTGGTTGTTCCATATATATCTCTTCGTTCAAATCACCATGTAGAAAAGTTGTTTTAACATATCACTGTTCTAACTCAAGATTAAGCAATGCAGTTAGTGCCGACACAGTACGAATAGAAACAAGTTTTACAAATGGAGAAAAAATCTCATGAAAGTTTGTACCTTCAACCTGAGAATACCCTTTTTCTACCAGTCTCGCCTTATGTCTTTCGATACTTCCATCAACTTTTCGTTTCAGATTGAAGACCCATTTTCATCCAACAACACTTCTCCCTTCAGGAAGCTCTACAAGATCCCAGGTATTGTTCTTGGCTAAGGAGTACATTTCTTCTTCCATAGCTGCTTTCCATTTTTCGCTATCTGTATCATCTACTGCTTCCTGATAACAAGAAGGTTCCCCATCTTCAGTAATCAGAGCCAAAGATGAAGCAGAATCTTCATACCTTTTCGGAATTTTCCTTTCCCTTGTAGACCTTCTTAGAGCAACTGGTCGCTGAATTGGTTAAGAAACTTGCACTGGTTCAGAAGCTTCAACGGCTTCCTTTGTGTCTTCAACACCTTTTTCTTACTAGAGGTTTTTTCTTCCTTTCGATTGTCACCGAAAAGTCTAGCTTCCAACTGAACTCGTTGATTTGGCGATACCTGTTCCTGTTCAATTCTTTCAACGATTTTAAAAGGGAGGATTCATCAAATGTTACATCTCTACTAATGACTATCTTCTGCAATGTAGGATCCCACAACCTATATCCTTTCACTGCATAGTCATACCCAACAAAGACATAACATTTCGACTTTGGATCTAATTTTGAACGCTGATTTTTAGGAATGAGAGAATAAGCATCATAGCCAAATATCCTCAAATGTGAATAGTCAAAAGACTGACCTGTCCAAACTTATTTAGGAATTTTACAATCAATTGCTACTGAAGGTGATCTGTTAACTAAATAACAAGCAGTAGATACTGCTTCCGCCTACAACTCCTTTTGTAAGTTAGCATTGCTGATCATGCTTCTGGCTCTTTCCATAAGAGTCTGATTCATACGCTCAACAACACCATTTTGCTGAGGAGTATAAACAGCAGTTTTATGTCTAACAATTCCCTCATCCTTACAGTATTGTTCAAATTCACCTGAAGTGAACTCACCACCATTTTCAGTTCTTAAGTATTTAATAGATTTGCCTATTCTTTTCTCTACTATTACTTTAAATTTTTTAAAGACATTTAATACATCAACTTTCCTTTTTAGCATATAGACCCAAACTTTCTGAGAGTAATCATCAATAAACGTTAAAAAATACAATGCACCTCCATATGACATAATAGGGGAAGGCCCCCACCAATTAGAATGAATATAGTCTAAAACATCTTTACTATTATGATTTCCAACTTTAAATCTCTGTTTACACTGTTTTCCATACACGCAATGTTTACAGAAATCTAAATTTAAGGATTTCAGACCAGGAAGAGATTTACGTTTCATCAATATCTGAAGACCTTTCTCGCTCATATGACCCAATCGCTGATGCCATAGACGAGTGCCTGCTTCTTCCTTTTCTGACGCAACCGCTGCTTCACTGATCTGAGTACTTCGTTTTAACCTGTAAATATTTCCGATCTTTTCTGCCTTCGTAACCACAAGTGCTCCTTTAAAGACTTTGAAGACGCCATCCCGACCTGTAAACTTATAACTCCCAAAGAAATCAAATTTCTCTTCAAATCAGGTACATGTATAACACTAGTTAATGTTCTAACTATGTTATCATACATCTTAATCCTGATATCTCCCATCCCAGCAGTCTGACATGACATATTGTTACCCATAAACACAGAACTACCGTTTACATTTTCATACGAGGTAAACCAATTTATATGTGGGCACATGTGATGCAAAGCACCAGAGTCTAACAGCCAGCTATCTAAACTGTGAGAGATATTACATTCAGGTGAAGTTTCATCTATCATACACAATAATACAATCTATGAATAAAGACGACCAGAAGTAGCCAGTGCGCAATATCTTTTGGGCAGTGTCATACCCAGACATATGACCGCCACACGCTCCAGAGTGACAGTCATTCAAAACCCTCTCAGCCTCTTCATGAGTTAAGCAACGTCGAAAAACCAAGTCTACCCCATGGCGATAAAGAGTATCTCCAATAATTATAAGAGAGGCTTCGGCGTAGATCACATGAAATAGACTTTTGTCGACGCGTTTCGAACCAACTAGTGTGGTTCATCGTCAAGACAAGTTGAAGAAACAGATCAGGCCTAGCATGTTAAATAGACAGTGCAGAGACTCCAACAGCTACCTAACGGCTAAGTTTGACTCTAGGACCCACGCCAAAATTATATTTAATTTTATTATTATTTTTACAATATTATATTATTCTATTTCTAGAAAAAAGAGAGGATAGGTTATAAGAGAGGCTTCGGCGTAGATCACATGAAATAGACTTTTGTCGACGCGTTTCGAACCAACTAGTGTGGTTCATCGTCAGGACAAGTTGAAGAAACAGATCAGGCCTAGCATGTTAAATAGACAGCGCAGAGACTCCAACAGCTACCTAACGGTTAAGTTTGACTCTAGGACCCACGCCAAAATTATATTTAATTTTATTATTATTTTTACAATATTATATTATTCTATTTCTAGAAAAAAGAGAGGATAGGAACATTTACTAACTAATCGAAAGTAATTATCAATAAAACAATACCGATGGTTAATTTAAATGGTGTCGACAAAAGTCTATTTCATGTGATCTACGCCGAAGCCTCTCTTATAACTATGATGGATCACAGAAGCCTCAATTCTAATATCTCCAATAATTTTAAACTGTTGGGACTAGAATCGAATTTTTCGACGCTCCGACTTTGAAAGTTCAAGACGAAAGGATTGGGTCTGGAGATAGACGATTATATCTCCATACCACGGATCGAAAGTGCTGATGAGAAACAAAGATTCATCCACAATGGAATCTTCTACCACAGTCTCCGTGTTAGCACGCGGGAAATCACACATTAACTCTGCGAAAACTAAGGATTTCATAGACTTGGATTTCTCGAACTCCAGATTGAACTCTTGCAGGATAATGATCCATTTAGAGTACTTGCCCCCTAGCAATTGTTTAGTCAAAATATAAATCATAGGGTTGCAATCCGAAATTACAGTAGTTTTACGAAGTAAAATGTAGTGGCAGAAACACTGGACAGCTTGAATAGCTGCCAGGGCCAATTTCTCCACATGGGAATATTTTAACTCGGTTGGATTTAGGGTCCGACTAAGATAATATATCACATGTTCCGCTCCGAATTCGTCTTCCTGTACTAGCACCATTCCAATAGTGGAATTCGAAGCAGCGAGGTATAAGAAGTAATCCTGGTTGTAGTTGGGAGGATACAGCAACCGTGCATGGGTCAACGCGTGCTTGAGTGCATCAAAAGAATACTGAGCAATCTCATCCCAAAAGAATTGACCATTTTGTTTTAACAACTGGGTAAAACCCTTAGTGACCTCAGCGTAGTTTGCAATGAATCGGCGTAAAAAGTTTGCTTTCCCCTGCAAACTTTGGAGTTGGGACAAACTCGAAGGAGGAGGCAATTTGATGATTGCTTCGACTTTCGAGGGATCGACGCGAATGCCGGCTTTTGAAACAACAAATCCCAGCAATCGACCCACTTCTATACAGAACACACACTTGTGCGAATTTAAACGAATACGATAATGCCTACACCTCATAAATATTGCTCGTAAGTGGACGAGGTGATTAGCTCGATGTAAGGAATGAGCAGGAAAAGCATCGAGGTATGGTTACACAATGTGTTTGATGTCATTAAATGCATAAGACATCGCTCGTTGAAAATTGGCTCCGGCATTCTTCAGGTCAAAAGGTAATTTGCAATAAGCAAATGTTCCCCACGGAAAAATCAATGCCGTTTTTGGTTGGTCGGCAGGTAGAATATTGATTTGATTATAGCCCGAAAAACCATCCATAAAGGAAAACATTTCGCTTCCGGCACAATCATCAATTATTTGATCGATGTAGGGCGTTGGATAGTTGTCTTTCGGACAAGCTTGATTTATATCCCTATAATCGATACAGATTCTTATTGTTTCCTGCTTTTTGTTAACCGGGACAATATTCGACACCCAATCCGTTAACGGGATCGGATAGATGAAACCTGCTTTCAACAGCTTCTTGACTTCTGCTTTAATCGCAGCCGCTTTTCGAGGGTGGATCTGACGCAACTGTTGCCGGACGGGTTTAGCATCCAGGTAGGTCTTAATTTCATGGACAACAATGGCGGGATCAATTCCTGGCATTTCTTCGTATGACCAGGCGAACATGTCACGAAATTCTTGGAATAGGGCCTTGTAAGTTTGAATTTCGTCATCGGTACATGAGGCACCTATATGAATGTTCTCAACAATTCTAGGGTTCACTGAAATGTCAATGGGAATAGTGCGAGAAATATTCCCTAAATTCAACTCTGAATCAGGATGTTTCATTGGACTCTGAGCTTCTTTGACATGTTCAGTGGTAAAGATGGATGAGAAATCATTTTCGAAACGATCATCCGCAGGTAACAATGATGACCTATGATGAAGATCTTCCCATGGTAAATCGTCTACACATAGGATTTCACGAAGGTGTTCGTCAGATGAGACAACTTCGAGAAACGTTATTAACTCTGAGGTTGATGCGAAAAGTGAGTCCTCATGGACCACATTCATTTGGCCAATTTCGGTTGAAAGCGGGTTGGCGAAAGACACTACGGCTTCATAAGCATGTTCATGTGGTCTCAAAGGCATAGCATTACCAAATGAGTCTATCTTAGATTTGGAAGGGAAAATCCAAGGATCGTTGTAAATAATGGTGTCTGATGTAATCATATGAATAGATACGAATGAAGGTGAGTGTTGATTGGAGGAAAAGGAAAAGTTCCCAGTAAACCAGAGTCTTTAACTAAACCTACGCCAAAGTCCCTGTAAGGGATGGTCGTTTTTCCGACATGCTGGATACTCTCTGAAGAGGCTGGGTCGGACGCAAAGTAAGCCAACTGGTCTATTGTCATGATCTTGCCATTATATGGAAACTTGATGACTGTGAAGACCGATGACATGACCGCCGTCATAGCATATGACCAACTTCGACCCAAAAGAAAGTTGTAATCCAGAGGGGCATCAACCACCTCCACATCTAGACTAACGGTTTTTCCTTCTACCTCTATAGGCAAATCCTGTAAAATACCAAACGGACGGAACCCACGGCCATCAAAGGCCTTAAGGATGATGGGGGATTGGTTCAGTGAAGGAGAACCAAGCGATCTCCAACACTGGATCGACATAATACACGTGCAAGCTCCCTCATCAATTATAGTCCTATGAACAGGCCCGTTTTTTACTATCACTGGAATCTGGAATGCCATCTGATGAGGTAGACGCGGTGTACTATTTTCTAGATCAAAGATTATTAGGTTCGGATCCTGAACATCAACAGCTCCGATAGCCGACAAAAGTAATTTCCTTTGTGCTGGGCATGATTGCAGCACTTCCAGAACTGACATCGCTGAGGGTGAAATAGCTAAATCCTCAACGATATTATAATTCTGAGCCACTCTCGCATGTGGATTGAAAGCAGACTTTCGAAGTATACCCTTGGTGGGCGGTTTGATTACTAAGTCGGGGTTAGGCTTCTCGATCTATAGTGGATCGGAACCAGGAGCTGAGGTTGATGGGTTAGAGTTAGAAGATTCTGCTTCCTTACCATCAACAGGATTCTTACTACCATAATCTTGTGATCGAGTCGCAATCCTTACATGAGACATCATCAAAATGGGTGCTTCACTGGTACTTGAGGAAGAACCTATCATTTTTGTCTCCTGCTTTGGAAATGGATCTTTCAAAACAGCAGGAGTCTCAGAACCTTTGACTATTTTCACAACCTCAGCCCGATGAGGGTAATCTCTTGTATAATGATCTTCTTCACAAATAAGACAAGGATACTTAGGTTTGCGCTTTTCATCGTTGGTTTCTGAATTTTATGATTTCTCCTTAGGAGCTTTGTCTGCTTTATTCTTCTTCTTACCCTTCTTCTTTCCACCATTCTTTGATTTGACCGTAGATGTCTCTACGGCGTGAATTTCGGCGGAAATTTCAGGAGAAGACTCACCTGTCGGGGAATCAGGTAGGGTAATTATGGGAGAAGAATTCTTTGAAGATTTCTTCTTGCTCTTTGTGTTCATCGTACCGATCATACCATCAGCGGCATTGATCCGGATTTAAACAGGAACGCAACAAAATACAGAGATAACCATATACACAAATATGCAGCGGAAATAATACTTCCTTTCATTAATGGAAAATACTGAAATATGCTTACAACCAGAAATGGAAATAAACCAGCTAGGGCGATGGTAGCTTATCTCTGAGAAGAGATGTAGTGACTACATGCCTCTAAACTATTATGAACTGTGTTACAATGAGGGTCGAAGGCCTATTTATTGTTAAGAAACAATGGAAAACCCTTCACATTCCAAAACCTACCCCTAGAAGATGAAACGCCAAATGTGGGCCCGTTTTGGTAAATTGGACTCAATTTCCCGAGTCGTAACTTGGCATATGATCTCCGTTTGACGCGTACAATAGCTCATTAGAAAGATCTATTCGAGCACTATCATTGTTGGAACGAGCAACATCAGTCCATTCCATGGACCCATGTTGCCCCCGGATTCCCCAAAAAAAGTCGTTTAGGGCCTCAAAACGGTTCCGGAAGTTCAGGACCAGAAAAACTACTAAAAATAGTAAGTTGTGCTAAAATTAAGGAAACTGAAAATGCTGAGAAAGACTATGGTGGGGGTCCAGATGGACTTGGTAGGTGGCCACAAATATCCACCTGGATCAGGCATGAGATCCCGAAGGAGCAGCAGCGATTTGATATGAACTTGGAAGATCTGGGATCTTCTCGTGTAAAGTACCCGACTGAGTGTAAACCAAGTCAAGGTACTGCGCCTGAGCAATGACTTTCTCCTCAGTAACTACATCAGCCTTAGCTACATCTTCAGTAATCTTCGGTAATAATGATTTAACAAACCATTCAGCTAAGATTTGGTCCAGGATAAAAACTTTCACTAACCTCCGTCGACGTCTCCATTCATGAATATGATCGGAAATATACGTGGACATCGATTGTTTTAGTGAAGTTAGTAACTCCGTGCCGTTATCATATCTAACTGGAAACTGAAAATGAGTTAAGAACGATGTGGCTAACGGGCTAAAATTGTACAAAGAGGCCCGTGGTAACTCAATGTACCACTTGGCCGTGAGACCAATGAGTGTACGCTGGAAAAGACGTAAGCGGATCGAATCATCCGAGATAGAATTTGATGCACACCAGAGGTGGTAA